>JAMZAV010011304.1:0-19558 GCA_024449915.1 Sweltsa coloradensis | reverse complement strand
ACTAATAATTTCATTATTCTAGGTGTTCGACAACAACAGGATCAAACAGAAGGTTTCAATGACATTGGTACGAGAAAATTCAATTCACGGCTGGCTGT
Source organism: Sweltsa coloradensis (assembly GCA_024449915.1). Taxonomy (NCBI): domain Eukaryota; kingdom Metazoa; phylum Arthropoda; class Insecta; order Plecoptera; family Chloroperlidae; genus Sweltsa; species Sweltsa coloradensis. The sequence goes on along the minus strand of JAMZAV010011304.1, from coordinate 19,460 downwards.
TGTGTAATCGCATCGCACGTCCGTCAGTGGGACTCAAGTGCAACAGACTTTACAATCAAATCTTGTCATTTCCAGCATCTCTCTTCTTTACAAAGTTTGGTAAAACAACGAAAGAATGCAGGTGGCTCGAAATTGTTTTCCCAACATAACAACCTTGCACACGGAAGAACTCTGTGATCTAGCACAGATAATTTTTGCTTTCGTTGGTAAAAGATATTTCTCTTTCATACACAAAGACGGCATTCCTTTTACCGCGCATTCATTCTAAAGTCCTTTGCAAGTAAAGAACGATCCCAGGTATCAAGAAATTTCCCCTCCTCGTTACCACCTCCACTCGCACGGGTGACAGTGCTCGCGAGGCGTTGGAATGCGGTAGGCCGCATGACCCATTCATCCAGGTGTCATTCTAAAGAAAGCAATTTTTTTAAGTACCAAAATGTTATAATTTCTTATTTATTTTCAAATATGTGGAATAATCACGTAAAATTAATATAAAATAAACTTTGTATTTTTAAAATAGCTTGAAAACTGCCGTAATTATTGCCTGCCGTAATTATTCTGATTATTCTGATTATTCTGTAACCATGAAGTTACAACTAACTCTAATTACGGCAGTTTTCATGCTATTTTAAAAATACAAAGTTTATTTTATATTAATTTTACATGATTATTCCATATATTTGAAAATAAATGAGAAATTATAACATTTTAACTACATCAAAAAATTGCTTTCTTAACAATGACACCTGAGTGAATGGGTCATGCGGCCTACCGCATTCCAACGTCTCGCGAGCACTGTCACCCGTGCCGAGTGGAGGTGGTAACGAGGAAAAGTTAAATTTCTTGATACCTGGGATCGTTCTTTACTTGCAAAGGACTTTACCTACACTACCAAGCATCTGCATTCTTTCGTTGGAGCTAGTATGTCTTATATACAGTTGGATGAGCTCGGGCAACTATGTTAAATGTTCATTTAAACTTCGCTCCATCGCCAAATTCAGATAATTTCATAAAAAAAAAGAACAACTGGACCACTTTTCGACTTCCAATTTTCACCCAACTTTCGAATCTTTGAAATGTTGATTACAAAGGATACAAAAATGTCGCGATTAGAGAACATTTCAAATAATTGTTTCAAAATCAACTATTGGAAATTACTACATCGAAACCTCTTCTATGGCTTATTTACTGAATGTCATATAAACACATTAGACAATATTTTTTAAAATGTGCTCTGATAGCGACGTACATTCTACGTGACTTATTAGTGAGACCACCACCTCACAGGCATAAGACAATATTTTTAAAGCTTCAAAGTGATGCAGAATAAACTTCTGATTCCGGGTTTGACCGAGTTCATCAAACAGTCTAACCGTATTACAAAAGAAAAGAATAAAAAGTAAATCACGCTTTTTTGGTAGAAATACGGGATCTTCTTCGATTGGGGGGGCACAAAATAAAATCATCGTGTTTTTGCTGTTTTAGTTTACCTAAAATAGCACCGTTAAAGGTTTTGTAGGTAAAACGTGATGATTTTATTTTGCCCCCCCCCCCCCCCCCCCCCAACCGAAGAAGTTTCGAAATACGTATAAGGTATACATCAAGTTTACCCTTCCTGTTGGTATTTTTGGGGTTATTTGGTTAGTTTGGAAGGAATGTCCAACCAAGGGCTGTAAATAAAGTCAATGACTGAGTGAATAAACTCGGGAAAACCTTCAGTCAGGATTGCCGATGGTTGGGCTCGCGCAAAAATAGAAAATAAGGAAACATACACTTTAATGAGTTATTTTATAAACGAATCAGAAAAAGTTACTGTTGAATTAATTTCGTAATGCAAAAACATATGTGCTTAGGGTAGATTTAAAAGTGTCACAAATAGCTTTGAATTTGAAGAAAATACGAACATAAATTGTGTTCATGAATGTTAGTCATATAGGCCTAATGGTCGGAAATCGGAATGCTTACCAAAATCTAAAAGAATAAAACGTGTGTAGGCTTAAGTTCTTTTATTTTTAGAATAAATCAAATTTACCATTTAAAAAATAATAATACTAATTTATTCTTTATTGACAACAGGTCCGGACTCCGGAGACCCCCACTGCTAATTTCATAAAAGTTTGTCCTGTGGGCTGTGTCCCTTATAGTTCTGGGTTCGATACTCGATAGACATGCACAGTCGCAACAAACTTGTAGGCCTATGATAGGTTCTTATCACACAAGAACATCCTACTACACAATCACCATCAGAGACATGCTTCTGATTGGTCAAGGACTGTGAACTGTGTTTCTGCGAGTAAATGCGACGTCGTTGACACTGTCAAGAACGGTCGGTCGATACGAAACGTCGGTATTGGCCCGCAGTCTTATCTTTGACTTGTCTGTTTGGCAATTACCGTGTAAGGGTGTGTAAATAGAGCAGTATACTAACTAAACTAATTGATTTTTCTTAGTGCAATCACCAGTGGGGTATCCAGGAGTTCATAAAGGGGAGATTCTCCTTCAAGGTCATTTTGGTGAAAATCTGTTCGTTTTAAAGCATCACAATGACTAATGAGTAATGACCAACATTTTATAGACTAAAATTATGTATTTAATCCAAAAGTTTTCTCTTTCAAGGTCATTTTGGTGAAAATATGTTCGTTTTAAAGCAGGACCAACATTTTATCTAAATCCTGTTTTTAATCTAAAAACTTTCTCTTTCAAGATTAGTATTGCGATAGAACAGTTATCTAGGACTAGGTGCCCGTTAGGGCGCCGCAGCCAAGCCGCGGTGCGCTACACACTCAGGCACCTTATACAGCAAGCAGAGTTGGGGTGATTTCCAGGTGTCACCCAGCCATCATGAAACGTGATGTGAACTTGAAACTATCAAAATCGAGGGTTTTACGTATCCGACAACACATGCCAAATTTGGTTGGGGTACGAGCATTCCTTCTTGGTGAAAAAATGACTTGAACCATGCTCAAAATCACTTGAAGGAAGTAAGTTACTACTTACTACTGGCAACTACTATCTAATTCGTCAGTTTCAACTGCCCAGCGATTCTGACCAAACGGGTGGGGCTACAACGTTCATATTTTACATAAACATTAAAGTAAAAGTGATGTAGTTCCCTTTTGAAGAAAAGTTTAAAAAAATTGCTGGAAGGCTTCCAAATAAAGGTTTTAAAATAAGCCTTATACAGGCATACAATCACAAGTAACTATAGTTACGTGACAATGATCGCTTACATTGTTTACAAAAAGCAAGTCTTTGGACCACTTGATATTTTTCATTCTGTTGTTAATTGGTTATACCGTAGCAATTAAATCTACTTTAAAAATAAATTTATTATATTTTAACTAATCATTTTACAATGGAACTTGAAAAAGTAATGAGATCCCACACATAACAAAAGCTTGTAAAAATACAGCCAAACCTTACACACTCAAAAGAAATGAGATCTAAAAAAAGGGCCAAGCTCATCTACCCTTCCACATTTGCGCATTCTAATTCATAAACGTACAGTGTCCCGTATTAACATCCTTGAAAAGCTTGGCAAAAAAGAATTTGTATGACCATTACGTTTAAATTAATTAGAAAAAAGAATTTGGAAGAACTATGACGTTTAAATTTACAGTTGCAAATTCTATTGTGCCAAGCTTTTCAAGTTTTTGTTACGGGACACTGTACGTTTATGAATTAATAATGCGCAAATGTGGAAGGGTAGATGAGCTTGGCCCTTTTTAGATCTCATTTCTTTTGAGTGTGTAAGGTTTGGTAGTATTTTTACATTCTTTTGTTATGTGTGGGTTCTATATTCTCAATTGAACATTGAAGTGCACTTTCACACTTTTTGCAAAAGGCTGGGGGGGGGGGGGTAACCACCCCCTCTCCCCCTTGGATACGCCTCTGGCAATCACTCGCATTAGGGGTGCCACAGAAATTGCAGAAGCACGATAATTATTGTTAGAATGTGATAATTTTGACTGCCGTATACGATGCACGATAGTAACAATGACAACGACATTGTGTGCGACAATTTGACTGTCGTTGTGCCGAAAAGTAGTTTTATAAATCTGGCAACACTGGGTGCCAATAACTCAATATCCCTGTTTCCGTTTTGCTGTTCAAATAACTCAAGAGTTGACAATTGAGTTTGACAATAATTTTAGACGACCGAAAAGGAAAAATATTGGTAATCAAAAACTTATTTTCGATGCATTTTCTCATATCAAAAAAACCTAATGAAACTAGACATACAAACTAATTAATTTCGTTCTAGTAAATGATATAAAATGGTCCAGATCGATGTATCATGTACAGTTTCGTAAAAGCTTGTCAATCATCCAATATTTTGGTTTGTAGTGGTCTGTAAGTTATCAATAAGTTATTGCAACTCTCAGACGCAGATTATCAGTATAGCAACGCCAGACAGATCAAAGTTCCCTGTAAAATCGACTTATGGATTGATAGTGTCAAAGAAGTGAGTTGACCGTGCCAAAGTTGCATATTTTTACGTCATTGGATTAGTTTGCGGATTTGGATTGCGTTATCGTTCGCTTGAAATAACGTTCTCGTTCGCTTGAAATAACTTTCAGTAATGATTAATTTTAAAGTGTTAATTTTAGACGTTTACACCATCGGGTTATTAGTGTCAGTTCTTTTTTAACAACCAATTACTTATAAGAAACTTTACACAGTTACTATGGGAACGGAATTGTTAGTCACACTTCACTAAAAATGAATCTAAAATGCGGTAACCAAAAAATACGGTAACAGAATAAATTGACATATATATGTTGAAGTACGAAATTGGCTTATAAGTACTGCTGTAGAGATGTCCATAATCCTAGCTTTGACAACTAGAAGAACTATGCAAAGTTTCAGATCTATCAGATCGGATACTTACTGGCCGAACGATATTTGCCAACTGCCAAAAATATGTCCTATTCTTTGTTTGTTCACCACTTTTTACAGCTGTTAAACTTTTGTTTTTTTTGTCCAGGTGTAATTAGACCTTCGCATTTATACCTTCATTCTACTAATAATTAAATATTGTATTCAATAATATAAAATATTATACATGTCCCCCATTTCCTGAAGGTATTTTCCACCTATAGTTGAAATAACCAGAAGTTGTGGTAGGTCAAACGAACAAGCCTATATAAAAAACTCCCATTTGTGTCCCTCTTATGCATCTTTCTGGATTCAATGTGCGCAATAATATGTCAGTTAGCTATAATTTTAAAGAAGTCACGAGCATGAAGAATTACTTTGTGACTTGGAAGACCGTGAGTTGCACATAAATTCACCCGTATACGTAATTGGAATACACCGCTGGACACGGCCCTCTTAATTACCGGCATCGGCTAGTTTTTATTGGCACTTCCATTTATTTTATAGCAAATAAAACCACGGTATCAATCATGACATCAACAAGAAATAAACCTGGCCTTTACTTTTACTGTCAGTCAGATCAATTGCTTTTACCATAAAACACGCATTATTAATACCACATCCCCATCCGGTCCGTGTGAATGACCATCAGTCTATGACTAGGCTTCAAGCCACATGACGGATGGCTTCGTATTGCGCATGTTAGTCACTCATATGACATGCTATTTTTGGTCCACTGATTAATCCCATAAGCATACAACAAATTTCTAAAATGACAGGCAAGCTTACGCTCTCAAAAGTGTTAGGATCTAAATGAATTGCCAAATCAATGTACTCTTCAATTTAGTGCACTATAAAAATTCATGAAACCATTTCGTGCTGTGACTGCACCCTTGCCAAGCTTGACAAAATGTAATTTGCAATAAGTGCTGTAGGAAACTGTTTTTGAATTTTGAAAGTTTGTGCAAATTCAAGTTGCAATTTTCTTCTCTTATTTCCTATTGTAGACCTACGTATCGTACAGTATAGTCTACCTTATCAAAGCTAAATTTCTCGATGAAAGAAAATTGATTGATTGATGAAAAAGCTGAATAATGCCTTATCTTCCACCCAGCCTACTCGTAGTAACTTTAGGTTAGTACTCTTTCACGGTTGACGACCCATAACAATGCAAAGATAGCTGATAAAAACAAAAACCTTTCATAAATCAAATCATTTCGGTTGTATATTTAGTGCGCGAGATTGGTAAATATTTGCACCACATGGCACTGAGATAAAGGAGAGTTATTGGTAAAGATAAGGCATAGTAAGACCGTATATAAGACACAATCTTTTTTACAACTTGTTTATTGTTTTGGTGTCTTTATCAGTTGCAAACGTGTTAATAGTCTCATTCAGGAAATTGGGACATTGGTCTCTTAAGATATGTATAAGATTTCCGTGTTCGTATCATACCACACATTCGTAAGTTCCTTGTAGTCATACATTATATTTTAGTTGTATATGTAAATTCTCCTTTTTATGCTCAACAGCAGGGTGCAAATTGACGATGGGGATGGGGGGGGGGATTTCCCCCCTCTGGTAATTTCATCCCTGGCTCTGTTTTACTGAAAGGTATCCCTGCCAGGGATGGCTAAATCCCTACCTCTGGATATCCATCTCATCCATAGATATTGAACCCCTATCGTAGGCTAGAGCAGTCTCCTATACCTCCGCACAGGCGCGAGCGTAGCAAATTGAAGAGTCAATCGGCCCATTTCAAGATTTCGATTTGGCGATTGCTTTTTTAATGCAATAAAGTATTTTACGGGATTGTTTGATATGGTTTTAGCTTGTGCAGCATGGGATTGAACAAACAGAAACAATACGAAGTTATTGCATAAGGGAATTTTAGTTATCATTTGGTGCTTACCTGTCAACCTGGCGGCAATCTTGAGAACTATTTGGGCTACAAATCGCTCCCATTTGATTAACATGTAAACTGGAATTTCAAGATGGCTTCTTATTGTCACGGAAGTGGACCACCGACTGCTAATCTAGCCTACAATAGGGGTTCAATATCTATGATCTCATCTCATCTCATATCAAATGACTTTATCTCGTAATGTTAATAAATAATGCGTCAATTTACTCATATTCCTTTCAAAATGATACCCCAGTTTGCTTCTAATGCCATCTCGAGGACAATTATACCTCAAAAATTTTCCTTAGATCGCTTCTAAGGCATCTCGAGGGCAATAATACCCCCAAAAAATTTCTGCCTCCGGCGGCTGGGGCTTAGCCCCAGACCCCTATCAGTCCACACAGATACTATGTACTTGGCCATCCCCCCCACTGCCAAGTCATCAATTCGCACCCTGCTCAACAGTCATTTTATGCTCGAAAGTCAAACGTCAGCGTTTGATTTCCATTGTTGAGATCATTTTATGCAACAACAAAACACTGATTATAGAATGAATGTACATCAAGCAGCTGTTCGTTACTTGTCTTTGTACATTCGTCCGCTGTGCACCGCGAGTGGCTTTATACGAAGAGATTGTTGTATGTATGTGTGTAACGACAACAACAACAACAATAACAATAATGCCTTTTTTACTGATATTTTTGTCTCTCAATTCAACAAGTTGGATGAAAAAAATTGGCCATCTAATACGGCAGAATGCCCTACTATAAGGACTTATCTGCAATGTACATGTTCACCTAGCCAACTAACAATTCTGGTCTGCTCACTTACAGCCAGCCAATCACTACTGCACTGCATGCCTGTGATGTTAGAAAGCTAGAAGGTAAAATTCTATTCTGCAGATTTAAAAATCTCCGACTCCCTTTCAAGTACAGAATCACAGTCGTGTATTAAATAAGTATAAGTGATGTTTAATATCAGAATGACCGAGATAAATATCCCTAGATTGAAGTGTCCTGAATCCCGGTCTGAAGAGCCCTGAAGTCTAAGCTCTCAACCAACGAGAAGTGACGTGTAGTGGCCGACAAACTAGGCGCACAATCATCCAATAAAACTATTACATACAGTCGGTCACATGCTGAACAATGGAAGGAAGGTAAAACGAGGCTAGGTTTCCAGTGCGGCGAATTAAAATTTACTCCTTTGCGTATTGTACCAACCTTGACGCATGTGGTTGCATGTTGATGTTGAATTTGAATTGCAATATAGCAAGTAACTACGTTTGAAATTATTTAAAATACAGCCTTTGCATTATCATCATAATTTATTGATTCTTGATTAGTGTATTTAATTGCGTTCGTGTGATTTATCTAAGCGTGTTATTGCAAACGTGTGTAGCTTTAGCAGATACTTCTTGAATAGGCCTATGTTTGTAAATGTTGTATTTTCGAATGGGGAGTACCCAAAATGGGGAGCAAAGCTACCACGATTGTTACTCGCTTGTAGTAGCCTTCATTAATGATGGAGGTGCCGTGCACATGAATATTCAAACTATCTAGGGGCTAGCTCCACCCCCTAACCCCTCTAGGGCCACCAAAAACATTCTGTGACATCCTTCTTGAAAGGAAATTACAAAAAACGCATGTCAATCCGACGTCGTGTTCTGCTGACGTAACCATAGACAGGCGGACAGAAAAGTTTAACTTATCCATAAATAATACAACAATATCATGTAAACCAATTTTTAAACGATTGAGAATGTTAACTGCAGCGGCTTATCCAAGGGGACCACCCCATTTGCCAAAAAAAAGTGTGAACGTGCACTTAAACGTTTAACTATTTTATCGCAATACTAAAGGCAAATTACCATCTAACCAAAAGAAGATTTTAGTAGATACAAAGTTGGTTATTAAAATGACCTTGAAAGAAAAAAACTTTTAGATTAAAAACAGGGTTTTAGTAGATAAAAAGTTGGTCATTGTGATGCTTTAAAACGCATAGATTTTCAGCAAAATGACGTTGAAGGAGAAAAATTTTACGGGGGCAAGCCTCCCAGACCCCCCACTTTTCGGTGCATCTATGAATTAATTGGTTACCCTCCCCCCCTTTATGAATTCTTTGATACGCCACTGGTTAACTGTACTTAGCTTATATATTTTTAACTCTGTTTTATGGGTGGGAAATCAACACAGTAATTTTACTTTTAATGACGAAATTCATTCGCATAATACGACAGTAAGATGTTCTCACAGTGAAATATAATTTCACTTTTCAGTGTTTTTTAACGAAACCCACAAATTAAATGTGAAAGATTGTACAATATGGTTCCTACTAATCATAAAGAAAATGTATTCGTTTCAACGTTGTGAGACTGTTTTTACGGAATTTTTATTGGATAGTGCATTCTGTGTCTGATTGAACCATGAATTGAATGTATATATTTTTTATGCACGAAATCAGTCATGTGTTAATATGATGTAGGCCTATGATGAATAATGAATAATTAATGAAATGTTGTTGAAATGTTTACAAATTCACGATTTAATTCCAAGCACCTCTAGCAAAAAAGTTGCACCTATACTAGATTACTAAAATTTTACTTTTAGGTTTGGCCACCAAAAATATTGACAAATGGAATCCAAAATATCATAATTATTGTATTTATTTGATTTGTTGACACAATAGGACAGTTTTGAACTGTTCATGCCCCATTATGCAAAGAGATTTACCGACGCAAAGTTGCGTCTCGACGGACTGTAAAATCCGTATGCACAAAGATAGTTTGCAATTGCTATGGTTGGTACTTGCCCGATGACCTTGTCGGCATTATCAACTCAATGTCGATAAAAATAAGTTCGACCTCTATTATAAATATGCGTTTATTTTTGCTAAGTAAACATTTCACGCAGCTGTATCCTACAAAAAATAGAATTTGTTTGAACAGGCTTTATCTATGTTGTATACTGTTTCCTGAAAGTTGTGAATGAATGGGAGGTAAAGCACGCATGTCATTATATCATTTTTCATTTTCCTCAGACATTTTCAGTCACATAAGGTTCTTATTGTAGCACTTATCATAAAATGATCCTCGCAAATAAATGAAAAATAATAACAATTTTCAAGTAAGATTCTATTATTTAAAAGAGTAAAAAACAATTAAAAATGCTTATGCACGACAATGAAAAAAATCTGCTATGATAAATAGGTGATTTATGAATATCAAATCAGATCCACTCCCTCACAGTGGAGGTCAATTCAAAATGATCTATTTACCAAAATTTTCCCAAAATCGTGTAAAATGCGTGGAGAATAATTTTGTATGCACATTCAAACGCATTCAAATTTACTCAATGGCAAGTTTATACACTGATCCCACTTTCTTCTGATGTTATTACCCTGTTTGGCACGACTCATGAGCTATGAGTAGAGGTACGTGAAAATAGCGTTTTGGGTATAGATTCTACAAAGCACTAGTTTTTCAGTTGAAACCGAGATGTTATTAGTCGTATTTTATTTTATTTAACTTAGTATCTAAAATTTGTTTATAAAAATGTTAATTGTGTTGATATTAATTCAATTTTTTCTTTTCTTTTAATTCCCCACCCCCTTTTTTTTATATATTCGATTCATTTATAAATTGCATTTAATATCCTTTTTATTTGTTATCAAATTTGTTGAGTATTTAATGCATTGTTGTAATATTACTATTTCAAATATTTACTTAAATGTAGTTCATTGTTGTGTCTGCATCTATGTAATTAGATTTATTTAGTTGTCCTCCTTTGTAAATCAGTTTTTATAACTGAATAGGATAGACGTTAAATAAATAAATAAATAAATAAATAAATAAATAAAATAAATAAACTTGATGACATTATATCAAAATAAAAATATGAGAAAACTTTATACACAAGGCCAAAACATTTATGTTATAAAATGCTAAAAAAACATACCTCTTTTCTCATGAGCAATGTTGTGTAGCCCTACACTTTAGGCAATGCTGTAAGAGAGGGAAGTAGTGACAAACGATTGAGAAACTTGCCTGACTTTGTTGCCAAACAAAGTTGCTAATAGTAATAGTGTAACAGTAACACCCGTGAGCCAGGTTTCTCAACCTTGAAAATAACCTTCAAGTCAAGATGTACACAAGTGTTCCCGTTTGATAAGGTTGCAATCTACTTTCAACTGTCTATACTCTATACTGTGAATTAATATTTGCATAGTGTTATCAATTAATCTCAAGTAGGCCTAACTGGGTATCAAGTTCTGGTCACTTATACAGATGTTCGCACTATCTATACCACTGATATTTCCTAGTAAAAAATATCGATCTTTGGTTGGTTATCGCTCACTCGTCGATTGCGTCGGGGCCTACAGGGTAGACTCTAGAATACTCTAGATACGAATTTATATATTTATTTTATTTATTTATGTGCACATTTCACTCCGTCACACACGTGCATTCATATTTATATGCTCATAGTCATCTTGTTTAATGTCGACTCGTGATGTTGGTAAACTGCACAACCCGAGCGTCTTGTTGCAAGGTGGTCATAAAACGAGATAAACTTCTCGGTTAAGAAAACTCTACAAAGCGCTTCTCGGTTAAGAAAACTCTACAAAGCGCTTGATAAGATTGCGGTGAAACAGGCAGCCTACATAGAACGCCTACTTAGAACGCTTACGCCAAAAATCGAGGCACGCAAAATATTAAAGATACTAATTTAAAGTATCAAATGTCGTCTGGTAGCTATGATAAAAATATCAGGCATCCAAAATCCAAATAGTATCGTTTTGGCTAAAATGACACTAAAAATGCTTTAAAAAGCTAGTATGCATGATCATGAACGAAAAAAGGAAAAAACAATTTTTTGAACCAAAAGACGATCTATGATGTTCTTACTCCAAAACTAATTTTAATATGATTGTGAACGCACATTCTGTGTTAGCCGGTCAGTCATCATGCACGTACGATGTATCTGTATCTGTAGTATCTGTATCTGGGCTGATGTGTATCGAGGTTTCTGAGACTTGCTTGCATAGGCCTTACGTCAGCGTGTTGGCTTCGTCAGCACCCCTCGCAGTTATCTGATCCGTGTCCGGTGATGCTTGGGGAGGGTGTACTTGGAGTTGTAGGGCTTTCTGTTTTAAAGTGAAACAAGATTAAAACTAAAAGCAAGAGCTTAAGACTGTAGGATGAGCTCAGACAAACCAGATTGTAATGTAGAATGCAGAGGTTTAATCTGGATCACTTGGAAGCTCGATCGATTGCCTTATTGTTGTTGGCACTGTCACTCAACTTAGTTAGAATATGTAGGCCTAATTGACGCAATCCGAGCACATTTTCAAAATATTATTTAGTAAATAGGCCACGAGACACCACAAAACAAGTTTTCTGTATAGTAATTTCCAATTCTTGCGTGTATCAGACAATAATTTGAAATTTTCTATGATCGCGACATGCGTTTATCCTTTTAAAACGCCCACACTGATTACAAAAATTCCTGACGTACCGGTACAAAAGTTGCAAAATTATTGGATAGCTAAGATCCTTCCAACTCCAAGTCCAATAACATTTCACTAATTTTTGTCCGACACGAAACCGTGTCTACATTTAAACCGTCCAAAATGGCCTTTTAAAGGGTCCCTCTCGAAGCATTTTTGTATTGGTAAAAAATGATTTGTAATAATAAAAATAATAATAAGTATTGACTCCTTTTTCAGGATATTATGTGAACCGGAAAAACATAACATAACACTCGCCACGCTCTCGAATTCCCAACTTTCGATTTACGAGCTTCCAAACAATGATGATTGCCATGTTGACCGTCTGCTCGTCAGTTGTAATCTCCCTCATAACGATGGAAGGTGAGCGAGCTGTCGTATTTCTTGGGCATCGTGGCGAATGTAGATACAGAGTAGAGCGTTATAGCGACGAAGAGTGCCACAGTAATAACGGTTGTGTTAGTAGGGTCGTAGTGGGAGACTTGAGGGTGGTTGTGGACTACGGTGATAATATTCTTAGGTCTAGAACTCTTCAGTACTTCATGGCGAAGTTGCGAGTCGCTTCGGAGATGGTGGCTGGAGTGGCAACAATCTACAGGTAGATTCATATATTTTGTATTTTTTTTAAGTTTATCATATGATTATATGAAGTTTGTGATTTTTTTAGATTCTTAAGCTATATGCACTGTATTTCACGTTATTATCATCTTTTAAACGACATTTGAAAAACATTTTAGGAGTACTTTCTAAAAATGTTACAAAATTTACTGTGCGTTTATTGTGAAATAAGGCCATTTGAATCGTTTGGTTTGGTTTTTATTCATCTCCAAGTACAATGCTTAGAGGCTTGGGTGAGGACGTTGATCGTTCAATTACAATACTTTCGTACTTGTTTTAATTACATGCGGGAAAGTAAATATATTTCAGTTATGTTTGCAGCCTGAGCTGAGACGGCAGGTAACTATAAATCCTGTTCTCACGTGCATGGTCCACCGTATGTTTACTGCGCGACCTAAAAGTCAATAACAATTAACAAATTTTCATTTTTCGTCGACGATGTTTTATTTCGTGTGGCCAAACGGGATTAAAATTGAGCAAAGAAAATCATTATAATCAAGGAAGTATAGTTAGAAAAGTACGAAAAGCGTACATTTCCGGCTAGATTGGTGACTATCTCGTGCTAATTTGACTGTGATTTCGAGCTTTGTCCTGTCTGTCTGTCTGTCTGTCTGTCTGAGTACGTAGCTATTTTCGTAATGTGAACGTGTTCATCGATAAAGTTAAATTTGCGTTTTTTTAAATGGTGTTGTCTTGTGTTCTTTGTAGTATAAAACAGTGCATGAATGAATATAGATTTTCTATTATAAATATCGCGTTGGAAATAATCCTCCTGCCCTCATATTTTAACTGGGATATTAATAGTAACATGCACCTATTTATTTTTTGTAATCGTCAATGTTGTACGCGCAATATCCTCATCACGATAAATTATTTAGTAACTTTATACACACTATGACATAACTGTTTGGTATGTTGACATGGGGAAATCCTGCAGTTTGCTTGTTTTCATGTTTACGCTGTATCGTATTTCGTTATTGAATAACAGTGACACATACTTACATGGGCGAGCACCGAGCAGCAATTCTACCCATAAACTCGGTGCCGTCCGCGGTTATAACACACAATAATTAGGGCGCTGGTCCGAAGCGTATGGCTCTACGAGGACTTGGGTTCGAATCCCGCATAATTTGCATTTTTTTTTGTAATCGTCCTTCATCGTCATCTATTACCAGCCATCGTCTCTAATCAGTGGCGTATCCAGGAATTCATAAAGGGGGGGGTTTTATCATTTTTTCATAGATGTGCCGAAGGCTAAGTGGGGGGTCCGCGGGGCTTGCCCCCCGGAAAAATTTTCTTCTTCAAGGTCATTTTGGTGAAAATCTGTGCGTTTTAAATCATCACAATGACGAACTTTTTATCTACTAAAATCCTGTTTTTTAATACAAAAATTTCCTATTTTAAGGTAATTTTGGTGAAAATCTGTTCGTTTTTAAAGCATCACCAACTTTTTATTTTTACTATTCCTACAATCCTGTTTTTAATTTAAAAGTTTTCACTTTCAAGGTCATTTTGGTGAAAATCTGTGCGTTTTAAAGCATCAAAATAACCAACTTTGTATCTATTAAAATCCTCTTTTAGTCAGATGGTAATTTGTAGTTATTTTATTTTCTCCTTTACACTTTTTTTTCAAAAGGGGGGGTTTGTCCCCCCTCTCCCCCCCCCTTGGATACGCCACTGTCTCTAATAGCCCGTTGAGCAACAAAGGTCATCATCATAATAATAATCATCATTTCATCATAAACTCAGTTATGGACGAATGGTGTCAAATCGAACACAAGTTTATTTAAATCACAAAATCTGTGACCTAACGTCGAAAACCGTCCACGGTGGCTCATACTAATATTGGTGCCCCACGCGGCGTAGGTCCAAAGCGACACCTGCATATAAGGCGTGGATTTTTGTAATTGTACTTCACCCTCATATCATCACTCATCGTCTCGACTAACAAAATTGTATTTTTGAGACAAAATCCCCTCATATCCTTGTGTATGGCCTGCATCTTAAAGTAACAAAGAATCCAATTCTCAAAAATAACGAATTTACGGGTTTTGAAAATGTATGTTCTTTAATGTCTTAAGCAAGCATAGTATTTTGACAGCACTGGGCTAAATGCATGGCACAAGGATATCATTGGATCATGGGCTAAATGCACCAAGTGCACGTGTTGCAAAGTCGGCGGCACAATATCACCCACCCCGTTGACTCGCCCTGTAGTCTCTCACGTGTTCGTTGTGTTTCCAACACGGAGAAGCTAAACCCTCTGTATAACGTATAGCCTACTTTGCCAGCGTGTATAATGTTATTTTACGACGAGGTGACATTTCGCAGTTGATATTTGTGAACGCGCTCGCCTCTCGAGGCCGCTTGAGGGAGGGGGTGCGTTCTCTTCTCTAAAGGTCTAATTTGATGAGTTTGTTTTTGATGACCTATTTATCGACCGTATCAATTAGCCCCCTGTCTCATATACTGTGTTGAGCACATTCAGTTCGGTACACGTCTGATAAAGATAATTCACATACCCCTTGAGATCCGATGGAAGAGGAAGTGGAACATGTATACTTTCTTTAATTCGTAAGAACGACTTCAATTTGATCATGTTATACAACGGTTATACTATTGAAAGTCCAAAACTGCCCTGAGAAAAGTGGCTCGGGGCATTTTTTAAAAATGTTTTTGCACCGAACAAACGGCTATTCAAACCTTGATGAAATTATCTTCGAAAACTCTGAACTTAAGATTTGCCACGTTTTTAAACTAGAGGAAGAGGAAGTATTTTTCATATAAAACTGTATGTTTACGATTGAACAAAAATTAGTAATTTGTTTGTCTGTGTGACACATCTTTACCGCTATACTTCGTCGTGTTTATCTTTTCAGAAACCTTCGAAATCTCTGAACTTAGATCTTTTACCTTTTGGGTGTAACCTAAGAGATATTTATTGTGATTATACGCACTCAAAAGTCGTGTCATTTCCTATTGCTGAGTTTAAATTCACACTCCAGCCAGCTGTTTAGCCGAGGTAGTTTAACCGGTTCCCACTAGAAACTCGGGCGTGGTCAGGGGTAGAGTGGGTAACCGCTCTGTCCTGAAACTCACGTATACCGCTGGCTGGAGCAGAATGAGCTAGTGTAACGGCTTCGTTCTCGACGTCTGCTCGGCAGTCCGGATTAGTGGAGGAACCTATATGACTGTCAAGGTTACACCGTCCTTTCGGATGGTCCCCTTGGTACTTTTCGAAAGGAGTAGGCTACGTGCCGGTACCGGGTTTCCCCTCCTCCCTTCTGTTCATACTGCATCCTCATCTATCACCACTCATCGTCTCGAATCCACTCGATTCAATATCCCTCACTCGGGTGCATGGATAGAAGATATGGTATATTTTGTACTTAACATTCACTATATCATTTCAAACCAAATAAATTGTAATTCCTAACTGCGGTGTAGGCCTACAAATTCGCTAGCTCGGGAGATTGTCAGTGTCGTGTGGTGAACATATCAGTCTGTGCTCATGCTGATTAGTTTACTTTAATGGCGGAAGTTGTTACCATGGCCGGATCTGGCCGGTACAACACCGTGTGGAGTCATTTGATGACGTTTCGTTTCTTCGCTACAGCTGATGGAAGTGTTTATTGAGAGATTCGTGACTATATTATAATGAACGTGTTTACGGACGGGCAAATACATGTCCATAGTTGTGGACCTATATTATGTCTTGCAATGGTAGGTTCGGTTCGTTGTTAATTTATTTATTGTTTATCATTGTCATAATTACATTTAAAAACAGATACACATATAAATTCAACAAATAAATAAATTACAAGTTTATATAGAGAAATCGGTTTGGAATCGGGTGATGTGATTAGATTTGAATGAGAAAAAGACATCAAATCCCCAGAGATCGCTAGGTGGTACAGTACTCTTCAGGAATACGAGCATTATGACCTAACGGTTGACGCGCCCTTAATCCAAATAAAATCCAGGAATACAATACCTTGGAGGACGGCACCGACGAGGACTAAAATGGTCCATGTGGACGCATTGATCACAAACTTCACATACAAACATTCGCAATACCAGCTTTCCGAAGTTTCACCCAACCTATATCTATACTCAAACCGAAGCTATAATAAAAAATTAGGAAAGGCAACCTTTGTTCTAATTTTTAAAAATGTTGGTGAATTTGATGATTGAAAAAAGTTGCTCGAATTTTCAGGAAACCTTCGAAATTGTTTGGTCAATCAGACTGTTTGGGGACATCGTGGGACCCGAAGCCCCTTCCCCAATTTCTGTGCCTGGTCCGAACGAAAGTTAATGTATGGTGTGTATCAGAGACAAAACTGTGTATAACTGTTTGTCGTGGTTAGGATGTGCAACTGCAACCCTATAGCAGTAGAAATCAATATTTGTGGTTAATCAGCCAGCAATTCGCGAAAAAGTTTGATTTTGAACTTTTTAACAAAATCCCATATTGTAAAGCTATAATTTGTATTGTTTACCTTGGTCCCTTTGATAGAAAAGTGTGACTATAGAGAGCCATTATTTTCTACTTCTGTGACAACTGTCTCGAACAAATGTGATATCAGAAGTCAGCCGAACGAACACGATCCTTTTAACCTTTGAAAATTATTTTCCATTATTCCATTCATGTTCAACAAATGACGTTTGTTTAATAATTCCCAAGTAGTTACGTCCTCGTGTGAGGTGTGTCACTGATAAAATATCTAAGCAGACCTCGGCATTGTTTCAACATGGGGTGGGGGGGGGGGGGGGGGGGTTGCGTCAATGCCGGGTTATCGCACCCACGCAACAGAAGTTGGTGACTTGTAGGCTAATTGGCATCCGTTGTTACAAATTCTAACTGGCATTGAGCTACATTGATTGTGTACTATCTTGAATATTGATAACCTTTTAAATTACAAAATAAATATCAGTAAAAGTTATTATTTACCTGGATAAATTACCGTTTCAGGAAAAAAAAACAGGTTTTTCGTTAGTTACACCGTGATTAATGGAGTGTGTCGTTCACATTGGGTGACTTTTACTATTAACGAATTGTCAAAATTGTAAAAACGTTTGGCCAGGAAGCATCCGACGTCCATGGAACTTTGTATAAAGTTGAAAAGCCAAACAGTCGTAGATTATCGATATTTCGTGGCAATCAACAAAAATAAACTCACGAATCTGGTTAATTTAGGACTTTTTAACAAAATCCAAAATCGTGAAAATTACTTAATTATATTTCAGCAATAATTTAAAATTAATAACTTTTAGAAAAGTGTAACTTGCCCCGAGTGACCCTTTATTTCCGCTTCCGTAACAACTGTCCAAAATTTCAACCATCATGTGGTGTCATTCGTCCGAGCGATTAAGAACACATGTCCTTTACATGGAAATCAAAACACAAATGGCGTACCGAGGTAAACAGAGCCAGGGATGAAATTACCAGAGGGGGGAATTCCCCCCCCCGTCAATTCGCACCCATCCTCATCGATTTGTTTAAACGTCTAGTCGTAAATGCTGTATCAACTACCAAAAGTATCCCCTTACGATATGTGCATCATCTTCTTCAGTATCATCATTAATTCTTGCCGACTCATTGTACGGTGTAAACTGAGCACCGCCTACTATCTCGAGATGCAGTTGTGCAACGTGCAGCCGTTGCACTCGCGCGGCCAGGCCAGCAGTCTCACCTCGTTCTCAATGTAGGAGGCGACCTGGATACGAACTCGGGACTTCGCGTCATCGCGGGATACTCGGGTTAAAAACACGATGGGACCCAATGTGGTTATAGTTTCGTATGATGCAAATTGTGCTTTGTAATTTGGGTGGGATAATTAAACGTTTTAACTTGAGTCTCCCTTAATCGTAAAAATTGGTTTTCCTGAAAACTTATTCGGTTTTAAAAGAAAATGTCTCATTTGTATTATCTCCCATTCGTTCACAATGCATACATTTTTCAAAAGTGCAATTTAAAACAAAAAACAACATCACAAAAAAATCAATATCACAAAATAATTAACTTCACTCGACTATTTATCTTACACACCCTTCTGTGTACTTTTATTTGTTGAGACTGTCGATGTATAATTTATATAGTCATCCTTTGCAATGTGTCCTCTTAATGTTTAAAAATTTGTAAAAATAGATTTAAATTGTTACTTTATTTTGAAATACGTTTAACTTTGTTGGAATATACTAATTTAGTATGTATGTAATTTTTAGCATACACAAATGAAATTGTATTTCCAAATCATTTCAAATGTACTTTGAATTTGAAATTTTCTAGATATTTTCTTATTTCTGTTTGTAGCTTATACACATTTTTCGAATATTTGTGGTTTCTAAAAGAGAAAATATACGGGGCAACGTCAATCTTCTCGAAGCATATTATAATGTCTTGTTTAATATATTTTAAAAAAATATTCCATTATTCAAGTATTCCTTATATGAGCTATGAAGAGAAAACTAGCTTGACATTAGCTATAAAAAGGGTTGCAAACTGGATAATAATCGCGTTGAAAGTCATTGAGTGGGCACTATCTCGAATAGATAT
>JAMZAV010011303.1:0-21093 GCA_024449915.1 Sweltsa coloradensis | reverse complement strand
GTCGTCTCACTTATGTGTTGTTACAGGGCAACTACCCTTAAATGACTGGGAGGTCCCCTTATCCCTGCCCACTCCTATGCTGGAGTACGGTGCCTATAGAGCCACTGCGAGAGTGCTTGCTGAGACGGAGGTCATCGGTTGCGTCAATCTGCTGGTTGACGTTAAACCAAAACGCGGGATATTTTGATTTTATTAAACTGTTACGCATTTGCAAAGAAAATAAAAACATGCACATTTGACAGTGTTGAAAATAGATTTTTTCGATGAGTAACCATCCGAAGAATTACACTCTGCACAGTTGTCAAGATAGCATAACATTGTCGACGTAGATTAGTAATTTTTGTTGTTTATCAACCACAAAGTTTTAACGAATTTTTATTTTACACATTTGACAAAATCCTATATCCAAAATTTAAAAAAATCACATTTTTAATTTTTTTTTAAGTGTGACTCGAGTCTTTCATTGCCGCTACCGTGACATTTGTGCAAAACTAATTAAGTGAGTATAAGTTAGTCTATAGTGAAGGTAATGTTGTGAATAATGCTTACATTGAATGTCCTTTATACTCTGAATCATGCCAATGTAATCCTTAAGATAAAAATAAATCATTTTTAGTTTAAGTATGACATTGGCATGATTCAGAGTATATAGGACATGCATTGTAAGCATTATTTAATATCTTCACTATAGACTTACTTATAACTTACTCACTTACTAAGTTTTGCACAAATGTAGGTGTAGGTAGCGGGAATGAGGGACTCGAGTCACACTTTAAAAAAAAATTAAATTTGATTTTTTTGTAATTTTGGATATAGGATTTTGTCAAATGTGTAAAATAAAAATTCGTTGAATGTTTGTGATTACTTATCTACGTCGACAATGACAAGAGGGGCATGAATTGCACCCTGGGCAGGCTTCCCACAAAAAAATATTTTTTATATTTTTATCTTGAATTTACATTTTGAAGCAGTAACTTGTTGTATTATATTAATTTAGCCCTACAAATACCAATGACAATACATTCTAATATTAAAGACCCAGCTATATGTAAAAAATATATTTGTAAATAAGAGATTTTGTTTCGAACAGACCCCTATGACATTTGTTTTCCTATAAAATAATGCCTTCCTATCCGCTACCGCTACCGCTCCCTACTAGTAATTGGATGAGCGTAGCGAGCGAAGCGAAGATTCCATTTCACTACACTGGAGAAAAAAATCCGGAATGTTTTTTTTTTCTTCTTCTTTCTGTATTTTTGTGTGTTTGTTAACACGATTCCGGCTAAACCGATACTCCGATTGCGATGAAATTTGATGGAGACCTTCGAAATCTCTGAACTTAGAACTGCCACGTTTTTGAGCGCAATCGAGAAATTTTTTATCATAAAAAACGCAATTTTACGATTTTTTTCGATTTTTAAAAAAGTTCTTTGACTTATAACACCTACATGCTTTATCCTATTGTAATGATTTTTTCACAGAACCTTAATTTCATGAATTAATATATTCGTGTTAAATTTGAGCGCAATCGAATAATTATTTCTTATGCAAATTGCAATTTACGATTTTTTTCTTTAAAAAAAAATTACGATAAATTAAAACAATTAAGTTAATTTTTAATTTTATTTAATTTAATTATAAAAATTAAGTTAATTTTTTATTTAATTTTATTTAATTAAAAAAAATCTTCGACTAAGTAATGATTTTTTCACAGAACAACAGAAAATCCGCGTAACACATGGCATCTCAATGCACCATATACGCTCATCCAACAACGCGGCGGGACTTAAGCGTTTTCCTAGTTTATTTACAGGACACAGTAATACATGCAAGTAAAACAAAGACAATCAAAAAGATTGTGTAGCCTGATGAATACATGTCAATAATACAATTTACATAGCACAACAAGATACAATAGCTATAGACAAAATACAAATTCAACACAATATAATAATTATGCACATACATAAACAAAACAAAACATACTACCTACACATACTAAATGGTTACTAGGTGTGTAAGTGGGGAAAAAATTAAACATGAAGTGTTGAAAGCCAAGACTGGGTAACCCCAGGCATTCGAAGTTCTTTGCGATGCATTTGAACGACAAAACGGTTTGTGCATTAATTAACAACCGACAGGAGCTTAAAGCCCGCGACTATGATTCGGGAGGTCTCGGGTTCAAATCCCGTCAAGACCGGCAATTCTGACTGAAGGTTTCTTCCGAGGTGTTCCTCAGTCGTTTATGCGTTAACCCAGTCTTCGGATATCCCTTCATATTGTCCTTACTCCAATATACCTTGTTATTAATGATCAGTCACCTGCGGAGGGTCATTTATTGCAGCCTGCGCAGGTTTCCCATGAAAAATTATATTATATATAAAAAAAACAATAAATTGCGTGGTAAGAACACACAATTCTGTTATGTCTACCCACATTTTGAATATGAAATCCTTTGATGTTTTGCTCATGTTATTATCGATGTCAGCGATTTTGAACCGGACCTTAAACGAGTGAACACTTTCGATTGCTAGGTCCATTTGCCGATTGTGACCAAGAATGGACCTAGACCTGAGTTATCACTTAACAGACTGTACTTCCTACGTCATTTACCGAGAATAAGTACATTCTACGAAGTTTATCGTAGACTTGTATTCGGACCTAGACCTGGAGCTGGACCTAGCCTTGGAATCTAACCCAGACACACCCATGTAGGACGTGTGATACTAGCTCCAACAAAAGAATGCAGATGCATTCTAGTGTTGGGGATAGTATGAATGCGCGGTAAAAGGAATGTCGCTTTTGTGTAAAAAAGATAAATGTCTTTTACCTTTTGCAAGATCACAGAGTTCCTCCGTGTGCTACATCCACGCTGAGGTAGCGTGAATAGAGTTGAAAAAATTGTTGGTATGTTGGGAAAACAAAGGGTGGACAATTTTCGTCTCAGGAGTTTGACAACAAACATGGCCAGCCAAATTTCGGACCTTAAACAAAAGGTGGCTTACACTTATCTATACACACTCTGATGAAGAGAAGCTAAATCGCAATGAACTACCAATGTATAGCCACGCAGGGCCCTCTGAACAGCCTTGGCCTGATAGTAAGTCTATGCCTAAAGGTCAGTCCAATCTAAAAAACCTGCCTATTCCTCAAGCCTACACTACACAGACTTTTAGGCAGATAAATGATAGACCAGGGCATATGCCTAACTATGGGCCTCCTTCTAAAATCTGTTCAGACTCAAAACATATCAAACAGTCCATGCCTAACTCCAGGAATTTGTCTAATACTAATAGCATTCAAAATCAGTCTACTGGAATTGTGACAAAAAAACAGATTTGAACTGCTCTCAAATCTAGGAAATGATTTTCCCCCGCTTCCACATAAAGAAACTAGAACTCCAAAATTCCGCATACAAAACAAGAATTCTAATCCTAGCATACCAACACAAATTACCTCAATAAAGGGCGCACTAATTACACCCACTGTGCCAACATCTGAGACACTAGTGCTAAGCGATTCTATGTTCAGCGGATGTCAGTATTTAAAAACAAAAAAGGATTATTGTTTACAAGTTCATCCAGGAATCCAGCCCCGCCAATTGAAGAGAACAATAGAAGATCAGACCTCCTGCCACGGGCGATTAGAGACCACTCTGATAATTCAAAATGGTACAAGTTCGTTAAAATGTAAAGAACCCCTTCAACTAATGGATGCCGTGTATCAATTGATCTGGACATGCAAGAAGGCATACCCATTAGCTCGTATGGCATACACAGGCATTATTTATGGCCGAGATGTCCCGAATTCCACTGTTGATGAAGTTAACGCCAACATTTAATGGGCGTGCAAGACACTTGACACTTGGTATGTTGATACAAATAAGTGGATTTTTCCAACTGATGTCTCTAAAGGAGGCCTTCACCCAAACAACTCGGGCAATGTGAAAATAAATCAAATGCTAAATGAAATCAATGATGTACTATCATGGCACCCAAACAACAATCGGTGCATTGATCAACCTAGACCTACAAGCTTTGAATCAAAAACCTTGATGAGATCGCTTTCCACAAGTCCATCATCAATTGTACTTCAAACAATTCTAAACAAGAAGAACTTTAAATCTGGAGTGCAAATATCGTCCCTGCCCTCGGAGTCAGCTCGAGTCTCGGAGGATGAATATTTAACTGCTGGAGCTCAACTAATGCCCCTGCCCTCGGAGCCAGCTCGAGTCTTTGTGGATGATGATTCCCCAAATGCTGGAGCGCAACCATCGTCCCTGCCCTCGGAGCCAGATCGTGAATGTGAGATGGTTCAGAGTGGTGAGTGTAGGAGGTCTTCTCACTCTATGGCAACTCGAAGTCGTACATATAGAAAGGTGCAAGACGCTAAGGACCTTAAGAAATGTACCTACCAGCAACTACGTGACTTGATGATAAGTGAGGGTATAGGCAATAAACTTAAAAAAACTGTTGTTCACCTAGAGAGTTAGTAGAAATTCTTACCGTACAATTTAAGAAAATAAATATCAAGCCCTTTCCGCCCCCCCCCCCCCCCCAATCCCCCCTTGTTGACTAGTTAACTCTTCAACCCATAATGCCCTTAACGTAACTGATAAAATCACAGATAACAAAACGCCTCACATTAGCCTAGACACACAGACTCTTACACACTCCATAGACATAAGTACTGACCAACCGAAGACCTTAAGTATGAATGCCTCCTCCAAATGCTCCTCCCTAACAGACCATCACTCTTCTTCCCTTTCCCCTAAACTCCCAAGCCAGCAACTTTTGAGTTCCAAAATTGCATTCCTCAATGTCTGCTCTGTACGTAACAAAATTGAATAAGTCGAATTACTAACTAAGAGTCTATCTCCCGATATATTCTACCTCTCAGAACACTGACTCACTCTTCACGAAACTAATTCTTTCTGTATTTCAAACTATGTAAAATAATGTAGATTTTTTCTGTCGATCCACGTTCATTCATGGAGGAGTTGCAATCCTCGCTAAACCTCATCTTAACTTAATTCCTATTCCTGAGGTCAAATCGTACTGCATTGAGAAAGTTTTTGAATGTGCCGCAGGTTCCTGGCACCATATGAACATGCACTTCATTATTCTATCCGTCTACCGATCTCCTCTAGGCGACTTGTATATATTTCTCCTCAAGCTAGACGAGGTACTCATCTTTATCACTAAGAAATTTCCAAAAGCAGATATCATTTTATGTAGTGATCATAATGTAGACTTTCTAAAACAATCCCCAGCTCAATCGAAACTGCTCGATTTAGTTCACTCATTTAATATCAAGGAGACCATTGTCACACCAACCCGCGTCACTGATACAAGTTGTTCCCTTACTGACAACATCTTCACAACTATTGACCCAATGATGTTCTCGGCAAGCTCAACAGACACAGGTCTGTCTGATCACCATCTCCTCATGCTCAACATTTCCCTTTCTAACAATAACCCTTCCTCCAAAATTAAAATAATGAAACGATTTTTCAGTACTAAAAATACAGCCAAATTTCAGACAATGCTAAGTACTGAAAATTGGCAGTCGCTGTCCCTTCCTGGAAATGTGGACGAACTCCTGTCCAGATTCCTTTCCACATTCCTATGTCATTTTAACAAATCATTTCCGCTAAAAAGTTGTCCTCTTACTAAACCTAAAGTCAACCCCTGGATCTCGCACGATCTTCGATGTGAAGCCCAGACCTTGAGATCCCTCCACGCTAAACTGAAGTCATCGAATAACCCAATACATAAAGAACGATATCGTGACTTAAAAAAGTCCCACGCTAAAAATATTCGCCAAGCAATACTTCACTATAACGACTCCAAAATCTCTGAATCTAGGAACCCCTCGAAAGCAATTTGATCCATGATCAAATCACAGACCACTGCCTCTAAACCCAAATGCGACCTCACGCCAACCATCAATGGTGAAATTATATCCGATGCATCTTCTCAATGCGAACTTTTTAATGAATTCTTCATCAACTCATGTAATATTGGTAGGCCCAATGTGCCAATCAATACTCCCCTCCCTCGTAAACCCTTGCCACCTCCGTTAGGCCATACCATCTTTCTCTATCCTACCACTCCTCTTGAAGTAGCTATGGTAATAAGAAATTTGGTTCCGAACACTCATATGAACTAGATGAAGTGCCGGGCTCTCTTCTATCCAAGTGTACTGACTTTCTCTCTGGCCCACTAGCCTACATTATTAACCGATCCTTTTCTGAAGGCATTTTCCCCTCCAAGCTAAAGGTAGCAAACATTATCCCTATTTATAAACACAAAGGTAAAAAATCTGAAATGACCAACTATCGACCCATCTCCCTCCTCTCTTCTTTCTCCAAAATATTTGAATATATCATGCGCGATCGTTTTATATCATTTCTAAATCACCACAACATTATCTCCCCTAGTCAACACGGTTTCTTGAAAAACAAATCCACCACCAGTGCAATCTACAGTTTTCTTTTCCCTCTCTATTCTGCTCTCGACAAAGGCGACCAAGCTGTAGGATTGTTTTACGACATGACCAAAGCTTTCGACACCATTGATCACAAAATCTTTCTCGACAAACATACATACTAACGGTATCCGTGGGGGTAGCTCTCGATTAAATTTCCTCTTTTCTGTCTGGCCGTACCCAAGTAGTGGAACTCCTAACATCCAATAGTCAATCCGTCACCACAACCCGCTCTAAACCTCTGTCAATAGTCTGCGGGGTTCCCCAGGGATCAATTTTGGGACCATTAGCCTATATCCTTTATGTCAATGACCAGTCCACCTACTTAGAAGAGGGAACTCTCACCCAATATGCTGATGACTCCAGTCAACTGCTGACACTACCCAAACGCCAACCCATTTAGGACCTTCCCCCCTTAATAAACAATCAAGTTACATTAATGTCATCATACTGCCTCGGCAAGCAACTCACCATCTCACGCTCTAAAACTGTTTATCTTTACTTTCACACCCCTTATAAGATCCCTACTGCCAGTCCCCTTGTTCGTCTTGACTCTGATACTATCCCCCGCGCTCAAACAGTCAAAGTCCTAGGCCTTGCACTAAATGATAATCTAGACTGGTCCATCCATGTAAACCACGTTGCCAGCAAAATGTTATCTGGTTGCTACTCAATCAGAAAGCTCAAACAAATAGTTCACCCCCACATCCTATTGCTAGTTTACTTTGCCCACATTCACTCTCACTTATCATATGGCCTGCTATTTTGGGGAGCTTCCCCCCATGCAAACAGAATATTCATTCTCCAAAAGAGAGCGATACGTATCATAGCTGGTGTCTCCAGAAAACACTCCTGTAGAGAACTTTTCAAGAAACTTGGTATTCTTACTCTAGCATGTAGGGCCAACCCTCATCCAATCAGCCGCATTATGTGTTCGCACCAACAGTATCCTCTTACATCTTAACGCTTCTGTGCACTCCCACAACAGTAGAGCCAACCTTCACATACACACTACACAGGCCCTCTCACAACCTGCGCCTCTTTGCACAAGGCCCTGAATATCTAGCTTTCACCCTCTACAATATGCTCCCTGATCACATCAAAACCTCTCCCACCCTGCCTTCCTTCAAACATGAGTTGAAATCATATCTTATAGCAAACAGCTTTTACTCCGTCAATGACTTCCTCTCCATGTAACTATTTGCAGTTAATTCATTTTAACTAAAATATTTACAAATTATCTAGAGTTTAACCACAAACAAGCACTTAAATTGTTTAAATTTTCTTCTTTTTTCAAATGTTTCTTAAGAGGGTATGCTGAGGCTAAAACGGAGGGCGAGTTTAAGCGCTCAGAATTCTGGATTTTTTTGGGTAAACGGTTTATAACACCATTATCAAATTTCACACTAACGTTTTATAAAGAATAAATCTATGTTATCCATTATGCGTATTCCTAAATTAATTCATTGATTTTGAATTAAAATTTAGTGAAATCACCTAAATTTACTCAATTTTGGTCAATTTCGGGAATTTATTCCAAGTGAACAGATTTTTTTAACTCAAATTTGCATAATGGAACCCAACGTTTAAATCAATGTAAACGTGCAGGCTAATTTGGTTTTATCGTAAGATAAACGGTTTGGTGTGGAATTTCCAGAATTGTAATCCATGTTTTGGATTTCCCATTTTTTTCACGTTTTGAACTTATGTCTCACAATGGATCTTTTTAAAGCTTATTTTGTGCAACCGATTGCGGATATCAATATAAAAGTACTTTATTAACATCCATTCAAAATTTGATAATGATATTACCAACCGTTCAGCATAAATCATCACACCTGAGTGCGCGCATTTTATTTGGGCCAAGCTCAGCGTCCCCTCCTAAGCTTAAATGTTTGTAACAAACTTCTATTCATATTATACTAGGAAAACGCTTAAGTCCCGCCGTGTTGTTGGATGAGCGTAATTGGTGCATTGAGCTGTCATGTTATGCGGATTTTCTGTTGTTTCTGTGAAATAATCATTACTAAGTTGAAGATTTTTTTAAAATTAAATTAAATAAAAATTAGCTAAAATTATTAATTTTTTTAATAAATCGTTATTTAGAAAAAGGAAAAAATCGTAATATTGAAATTTTCATCATAAGAAATAATTATTCGATTGCGCACAAATTTGACACGAATATAATATTATTCATAAAATTAAGGTTCTGTGAAAAAATCATTTCTTTCAGATAAAGCATGTAGGTGTTTAAGTTGAAGATTGAAGAAAATCGTTAAAATTGTGATTTTCATGAGAAATAATTTTTTGATTGCGCTCAAAAACGTGGCAGTTCTTAGTTCAGAGATTTCGAAGGTCTCAAGAAAATTTCATCGCAATTGGAGTATCGGTTTAGCCGGAATCGTGTTAACAGACACACAAAAATACAAACAGAAAAAAAAACATTCCGTTTTTTTTTTCTCCAGTGTAGTGAAATGGAATCTTCGCTTCGCTCATCCAATAATGCGCTTACACGCTTCCTTGGATTGTGCAGGTATAAAGGACACATTCTGCTGTACATCATTGCTGTTTTCTGTGCCATTAGCAATTCATATCACAATATTATATCAATTATTGCTTTATGTCAAACTTTTCTTTCTTCTATATGAGTTCTAAATCTAGTAGGCCATACTTTTATTCTAAATCTTCTCTACTTTAACATAAATAATGTGTATGCATATCATAATTATTAATTATGATAATAATAATAAAAATAATAATGGTTAATAATTTATTAACCAATCAATTATCATATTATACATCCATATCAACCTATCAATCTCAATTATTGCTTTTATTCTTTCTTCTAACACTGTGTATATCATTATTATTATCACTTTTATTATAATTAATTCTAGACTATTCACTTTCTTTGCAAAGAGTTATACTTGTATACTGTACTAGTCTTAGTGAATAAAATTATTATCTATCTATCTATCTATCTATCTATCTATCTATCTATCTATCATATTTTCAAGTTATCTGCATTATTTCGTTTGAATGGCTACATCCATGGTCTCAGGTTACATCCTGTTCATAATTGCAAAGTTTAGAAATATTTTGAATAATAAAAAATAATCCCTATCGGCTAATAGCATTAATTAATTCAAGCAGGCTTCATTATCGTTACAACAATTGATTGAGGGTCCGAGAAGAACGGATGTTCATCTGCGCATTAATTCAAGCAGGCTCCATTATCTTTACAGCAATTGATTTATGTCGAAGGGATATTTATTTACTCATTCATTATTTCATTTCGTCTTTAAAGCGCTAACAATTGATTAATGTCGGAGCAGAACGGATGTTCATCTACTTCACATCCTGCCTGAGGGATGCACATTGCACAAGCGAGGTTATACAGCTAATTAATATATGTTTTTGAGTGGGAATATTCTTGCACAAAGAATGAGTAGCCCTGACCGTGTGAATATAAATACCAGCTACGACGAAGCCTCTTCAGGATTAACTTCTTAGCTGCCAAGTGGCTGTCAACCAAGCATAATGAAGCTGGTCCAGGCTCTAGTGGGGCTAACGATTGTAGCCTGGCTAGTTTGCGAATCACAAGAGCTGGGAATTAATATGGTAAGCCATCTGAATCTAATTTCTTACGTGACACCTGTTATACACGTTCCGTATCGATATTAAGAATATACGACCCTTTCTTCATAAAAACAGTGAAGTTCTAGTAGGAAGTTGTAGCGGTTCGACCCTTCTCGACTCCGCTCTCTCACGTTGGGCATTAAAAACATACTTAAAATAATTAAAATAAAATTCATAAAAATATTTGAAATTGTTAAAGATTTAAATTAATTAAATAACCAAAATTTAATAAGTCAAAGATGATGCACTAATGAAGAACTAATTAATTAGGAAGATTACTGATCGCATTAAATTGACGTTCTGAACTTGAAAGATAAACTAGGGAAACGCCAAAGTCGTTGTTAGACGAGTGAGTGAGCCATGTGTTGAGTACCCGGTAACATTCCTTTTCTTCCCCCTACCTTAGGCCTCCCTAGCCTATAAAAGGCTACAGTGGAGCATTATGGCCTAAACTATGGCCTAAACTTAAATACCCTATTATTTATACGAATATAATTATCATACTTAAATGCAAATGTTCCCGGGTACTCAACACATGACTCACTCACTCGTATAACAACGACTTTGGCGTTTCCGTAGTCTAGTTGGCTAAGGCGCCCTTATAGCCGAAATGTGCGGGAGACATGGGTTCAATCCCCTGGTCGGGAAAGATTTTGTAATTTCTGGACTGTATTTAAAAAATTATTAAAAATGTTTTGAAATGCATATAACGCAGTGTAGTCCATCATCTGTGCAAAAGGGCCTATTATGGTAAACATAGCCAGTACAAAATACGTGAAAATATTGCAAGGTTTACTCAATCTACGAGCGGAATTTGGGGGTACCTTGACGTGCAACATTTGATAGACCTTGCTTGGGCACGGCATTTCACGGCCAGGCAAATAATAAACAAAAAATATCTTTCAAATCTAAAAACCCTTGTCGTTAAAATAAATTTTCTAAAAAATTGGAAGCCTATTTTTCAATTTATTATTTCTTGTAGGTTTAAATCGCAATGGATCTAGCTGATTTTGTTAGCAGTTCTCAGTAAACTCGTACCGGATGTCTGTTTAAAATTTCAGTGCAATCTGTTTTAGCGATTCGGCTGATTTTCAACGTACACACACGCAGACTTAACAGATGAGAGCCGTTTGAGTTGAATGGAGATCACTCCGTTCGCTGCGCTCACTCATTTTTAAAAAAAGGAAATTACTATTAGAAGAATAAAAGACCCACAAACTTTAACATCAACAATCTATATGAAACCTTATTCATACCTGACTAGGCTATATGACTGGAGGCCAGTTAAACAACAACAATAGCATGAACTTAATAAGGCTCACTATCACACCCTCAATTCAACTCAAAGTATCTACAAAATATAACCATCTAACTAAAAGTCAGGTGAACTAGTGTTATTATCCTACCGTTGCTCAGTCTGAAACCCACTAGACCACTGGTTGGTTACCAATAAAGCCGACCGTTTAAATACTGAAAAGATTACAAGTTAATCGAACAATACTCAATGGAGGACAGATGAAGTTAAATATTGATCTTGTGCAGGACACTCAGACTACAAGGAAGTTAGGCAAAAACAATACAAAGCAAAATTTGGATAATCAAGTTTTCATTTAGGTTGTAATTTAGAAAATAAACATATGATTAGATCTCAGCGAGGGTTAACAACTCAGCGTTTTAGTGTACACTGATTTTTGATTTCGAAATCAGAATTGATTTTTTTTTTTGATTTCGGTTTTGATTGATTTTTTATTCTTGATTGATTTTTTGATTTCGTTGATTTTTTGTGATGTCTTGAATTTTTGTGATTTTTATGATTTTTTAATTGATTTTTTTGTGATTTATGTATTTTTTATTGATTTTTTGTAATTTTTTTATCTCAAATGATTTTTTTTTAATTTCGATGATTTTATAAAATGATTTTCATGTTTTTTTTAATTTTTGTTGGCCTAATGTCTTGTTATTTTGCGATTTTCGTGATTTTTGTGATTGTTTCGTATTTTTTTATTTTTCAGTGATTTGTTTTATGCCGATGATCTATGAGTTATTTTTTAATTCTTTTAAATATTTAATGGTTTTTTTAAATTTCGTGTTGTTTTTTAATTTTTTTTAAGACCGCCGATTTTTTTGATTTTCGTGATTTGTTGATAATTTTCTATTTTTTTATTCAGCTATTTCCTTTTGATATCATGATTTTAATGTCTGCTTGATTTTAAAAATAATTTTATTCGTTATCGTACTCGATTTATTGGACATGCACCTACCATGGCCCAGTCACAGACAAATATTCTCGACGATTCTCGTGCACCACGAGCGCGTATCTCGACGTTCCTCAGCCTCTGAAGTTGTCTGGAGTATTACTTTCCGAATTCCATGCAGGGAAAAACCATGTGTGGGTATGCCAAATTGTTTTTTGGTTTTGCCAAACTTGTTTTTGCCGGTTTTTGCAGAGGATTAGAATTTGGAAGGAACTTTAGACAGGATGAAGCGAGTGAAGACGACTCATGGGTTAGATCTTTCAGGTATGGGATTTCAATGTCCAGTCAAAGTGATAAGAAAATTTATATGCCAGGTAATTGTTATCGCTATGGAAAAACAACAATAGGAAGCTTTAAAAAAGAGCTGAGCAAGACCTTAGACTGTCCGATACAGCATCCGCAAAACTCGTAGTAGAAGTCGAAATCGCGGCAGAAACAAAGGCATAGGTGTTACTGTAGCGAGAAGGGTTGCACGTGTACACTGGCCCGCGTACTAACTCTTGGGCACCCTTCTTCTTCTCACCTCAGTCTAGGTCTCCCTCGTTTTCTCTCCTTATCCCCTGCATCCTGTTCAAATTGTATCTCGGGAATTCTGTCCTCCTTCATCCTCATCATCGATAATATAGAAAAAATGTAACATCAATAATTTAATGTGTGTTTAGATTATGTCAGTCCCAGACGTGATTTTCAGCGGTGGACTTAAATCAAATTTGACATTAACCCACCTTGCCAACGCTATCCCATTCGAGGTGCTAATGTTGACCATTATTGTAGATAGGAAAACGCTCAGTTGGACGCGTTGTTGAGCGAGCACGGTACGTGCAACATGACCCGAGTACGACATTCCCATAAGGCCCATCACACAGTGTAGGCCTAACTGGATATTGACATTGTACACTATATTACTATTCCAAGATCTTTGCATTGTACTAATTGACGTCATGCCTTCTAAAGTGTATCTTTGTATCTTCACTGCCTCCTTCATTTTTTAACATCATTTTTCGAATTATGATTACCAATAAGTCTTTAAGGTCTTGACCGATTTAGCTGAAAAATTGGAAAATAGAAGAGAATGATGTACTTATTGACCCTGCTAAATTTCAAAAACGATCGGAACATTTTTTATTTTTTATTTATTTTTATTTATTTTTATTTTTTATAACCAACGATCGGATTTTGTCCAAAAACTATACAGCAACCCGCCTAGGTGGTATGTACATGTGTGAAAAATTTCAGGTCGATCAGAGAAAACGGTGTGACCTGTATCGAAGCAGTAACAGAGAGAGAAAAAAAAAAAAAACAGACATTCGAGCATAAGAGTCAAGTGGAGACGCTCGCTACGCTCGCTCAACAATCTGCTGAGTCAGGGCTAAACCAACGAACTTAGGTCCTCAGCAACAAGAATAACTACGGGGCGTAGCCATCAAAATTACTATTCCCCCTGTTTTAGAGATAGCGACCAAGACCGTCTGTGTTCTAGGATAATTTAGGATTAGATTCACTCATGGTTTACACAAGAACAAAACATAATTCAAAATAAGAGATTGCTGTATTTAAACTTGATTACTCCTACACTAGTCTTCTGATAACCTGTGCATTGCGTGTGTAAGTACGTGGGTTCGAATCCAAGTGATTCCTAGAATTCAACACTCTCCTATCTACCGATTAATAATGTCCACACATGACTTACCGAATAACCTCTCTCTGGTATAAGTACTACTGGTAGCTCTCAGATTTGCCTCGTCTAGTGTCTTCTCTTCTTCAGGTCTTCACTCTTGCTCGTCTTCAGTCCAACTCCCCGTCTACAAAGTCACTTGGACATAAAAAGGCTTCCCCTAGACCCTTCATGACTTTCCCCCTCTAAAGGGCCTAAGTCCAACTCACGTCCCCCTCTTCTTGAAACCTGAGTATTCACCGTACTCCTCGTGTTATTGAAACGTCAGCATAATAGCATTAATAAAACACTTACTGACTTGTTTATCATAATCATTATGTCATCGCCAATACAGCAAATTCCACCAATATTATCATAATACACCATGCTTACAGAATGTCCCAATCAGTATTATCAACATTGGGTCCACAAATCCAAGTTTCATGTAAATTGTAGATCACAGGACCATGTCTGGCTTACAATACAACCAAAGATGCAACCGCCATAACTATCATTTGGAGGGATCCACAGGTCGACACTTCCACCGCGAGTGACGCAAGCTGCGTGACGTGGCTCCAGATACATTTTAACACAAAGTATACTCAAGCTAAATGTGCAAGATGTTGAAACAAAGCATCAAACACGCGCACACTCGCACATAAGCTTAATTGGAATAAGGATGTCTACACTGGTCGTCGTTTGAATGTTCACATATTATTGGTTGGATTTACATCGTCTAGATAGCTCTCGTTGCTGCATCTCTCGCTCATCTCGGCATATGAAGTAAATAGTTCATAATTGTTGTAATTTTCAGGGTCCTGACGATATTGTGTTAGAGCAAATCTTTGCATGTGAAGACCAGGGAACAGGGAAAACAAAGTTCAACGTATCCTTGTATCTGGGGCCTCCAGACGCGAACAGGAAGAGGAAGAGGCTGCATAGAGGAAGCTTCTCCTGGCCGTTCACCAAGGAACAAACAGAATCCATGGACGTAAGCGTGAATAATTTCTCGTGAGAAACCTTCCTAGGTTGCAATGCATGCCCCACTTCAGGTGTCTAACTAGGTATATTGGAGATAGGACAACTGTGAAGGGATATTGTCTTGAGGGGACTCGATCCGTTGAGTTCGCATTAACGACTGAGAAAAATCTCAGAAAAACTTTTGAAGTCATGTTTACGGATCTCGACAGGATGTAAACCCGAGACCTCCCAGATCACTGTCGGTTAAGCGTGACCTCAATGTTACTCTAACTCTAACCTTTCAAAAACACGTCAGCATAAGCACTTTAATTCTTTTATACTATATCAAAGCCCAATATCTAGAGACAAGACGTCTGAAAAGTAGGCGGAATAGCAGAGGGACAAATTAAAAGAGTAGAACATTATTTGGATTTTTTGGGGGGGGCGGGACATATCCTTTTTTGAGTCTAACAATTGAATTCAGATTTCTTCACTTGTATCAGTTCAAAATTGTTATGAGAAGCATTTTTTTTAAATCTTGTAGCCCTATCTTCACAATGTGTTTCTAAAAAAAAAATTATAGGAAATTGTTTTCTGTAACAACTTATATGTTGCACGATTATTTTGTACGACTGCACAATATACCGATCTGTTTTGCCTGTCTATGGCGTCGGCGCCGTCAGGGTTGGTTATCCAACTGACAATAAGTTGTGTTAACAATTAAAAACTGAAACCTGTCCACAGGTTAACATTGACGCATACCAGAAGAAAAACAACGATTATCTCCTGATGTACCCATACAAAGATAATCTGTGTAAGACCGTTGCTATTGACAATAGGGTGTTCTTCAGTTTACTGAAAGCTTGCGGGATAGCAGAAATGAGCTGTATTATACCAACCGTAAGTCATTTTTATCACCTTATATGGCTTTGTTTCGACTTTATTTGTTAAGATATAGTGCACAAAAAAATCGACACTACTACTACTATGTCGACTCGACGGGGTTCTCACGTTGTGGTCGTCATCGTCGTGGTGGTCGTCATGGGTGGGGGGGGGGGGGGGTGTTTTCCCCGACTACTATTGACAGAACTCGCCTCTAGTTTCACGGCGTTATATAATACCCAACCTACATAACAGCTGATGTTTGCGAGGTGGACTTTGATTACGATTAGCATAGCCATTCTACTAAGGGGTCAAACGGGGATGTGTAACGTACGCCTAATTTTATTACAAAATCTTATTCACAAAGCAAAACAATAAATGCAATTTGGATTACACAAATTACTCACTTCTGAATAATTAATTAAAAATTAATTAAGAGGCTACAAACATAACAAATCACAAATAACGTGTTTAAAATGGGTAAGAGAGAGAGAGAGAGAGTTAATAAGAGTTAATTGAATGAGCGCAGCGAAGACTTTCGTTGCTATCCTATACTATGAGAAAAAAGCTCGGGTGCTTTTTTGTTTTTTTGTGTTTTGTTTGCTCTCTACCAGTCAAAAGGCTGAATTAATCTTGATGTAATTTTCAGGGGACCTTCGAAATTTCCAAACGTACATCTCCCATGCTTTAGGTACAATCGAAACAACATTCCTAATGAATATCGTACTTTTGACGTTTCCCCCTCAATTTTTAGTATGTTATTTTGTGAGTTTAGCCCCTCGACAGGGCAAACGGCGACACCAACATTGATAAAACTTTGTAAAAGATAAAATTTACTGAACTGAAATATGTTATGATTTTGGGTACAACGAATTAAATATATTTCTAATAACAATCGTACTTTTTAGCGGAACGATTGGTCAATATGCCCTCGCTGCCCCGCACCTCTCCGCACCTGGCACAACGAGGTGCGTGTTGGTTCTCTGTCTCTCTCGGACTCGCAGGCTGCACTCGGTCGCATCGTATTGCTGAAAATGATCGGAAAAGGACACAAAATGAAACCATAATAAGGGATAGAAAAAGTCAAACCATCAATCAACGCGACTGGAAAATGCGTTCTCAAAGCGTCCTAGTTTCAATAATCATCGATTAGGAAATAAAATATCTCGTCATCACATTGACGTACATTTGATCCAATTGTTATCCATGTTTGGCGTTACGTTCGGTCTGTCTTCTCACCTAATGTGTTTGTTCCAGGGTAACTACTCTTACGAAGCCTGGGAGTTCGACTTCAAAGTGCCTGCTCCTATGCTGGAGTACGGTTCCTACAAGGCCATTTCGAAATTACTTGCTGGGAAAGAGGTCTTCGGTTGCCTCACTACACTTTTTGACGTTAAACCCAAACCAGGGAAATTGGCGTGGGGTTAAAAGAAAAAGTGATTAAGAGGAAGCAGGCGTGATTTGATGTTTGGCACGTTGTTTGTCCTGCATAATATAATATCCTTACTTAATACAATAATACAATTTGGCATTCTTGATAATGAAGGACATCTGTACGCTCATATCATATAATTTTTTCAATATTTATCACAGATCAATTAGGAAATGCGTAGTTATTTGGGTGTTTTTGACCATTTTGCCAGTTCCTAATTTCCAGAAAATTGATTTATTTTTTCGTATATTTTCTATAATCAAAATGGAAAAGTTCTACAATAGATAACCTTCATAATTTGTTTTGTCACAATATGTAAAATTACAAACAGAATGCGACTAAATTTGATGCGAAGTTGGAATTAGTACAACTTTTGTTGTATATTGAGTATATTATATTACTTTATATATATATATATATATTTTAGTGCCCGCAATATTTATCAATCATTAATCAATCTGTTAATTTGGTTGCTGATCAATAACTATTGGTACACTTTCAGAATACTAAACTTGAAGGATCAGTGACTTGGGAGAGTATAGGTGTTCTTATCATAAAATCATGAAAGCTGTGTGAATAGAATTACATTTAATAAAACAGGAATTTTATCACTTACACAAAATTATGGTTTTTGTTATAAAATGCACTCCTTATCCTGGAATCACTTCCTACTTCAAAGATGGCTGAGATAAGAGAGAGCCAACCTGGCCACTTCATGTAGTGACTGGTAGCACTTTCCTTGATTGTATCTTCTTGGACCTGTGGCTGAAGGTCATTGGCTAAAAATTTATCCCTTTAAGGCTCTTTGGGATAATAGTTTCCCACTCCCCCTATCTCGAAAATTCTTTGGGATAATAATTTCCCACTTGGTGGTCGATAAAGATGGTGCCTGCAGTGAGGTCGACGACCATAAGGTGGCGCTGACATCGGCTTACTTTGGAACTACGTCAACAATATGCTGCTTGGTGGGAAACTATTGTCCCAATGTCGCTTCAAACACCCACAAAAAGTAGGGATTGTGTTCTGTGGGTGGAAAAGGCGTTGTGGAAAACGGGGAATTGTGGTTACATCTCGATGTAGTTATGTAACTTAATATTTATTACCTAGTAAATGCATTTTATAAAGAATTCATGAAAATTTTCTTGAGTTGTATCCTAAAAATGATTGTTTACTTTGAAAATTTTGAAAAAAAGTTTTGACAGCTCCAATATTTTGTTATTGGTTTCAGTCAAATTATCGAATTCATACATAGCAATTTACTTTCTATCACAAGAAACATACGCTGAATCATTTTTTGCCAACAGTTTGGGCGTATCGTGTTGCGCTATCATGTTATTAGCATTTTTGTGAGATTATTGGTCATTCATAACCTCAAAAACCCTCGCGCGGGAGAATAGTCCTCCCTAGATTTACATTGGATAGTCTTCTTAGACCTACCTAGACTTACCGTAGGCATAGGACTAAGGGCTTATTTTGAAGTAAAAGTATAGTCTCAGGTCTACCGTAGATATAGGACCACCATAGACTTAGGCCTACATTTATCGTAGGGCCTAGGCTAGGCTTCTTTCGAGTTACCATACAGCAATAGACCTAGGGCTACCCTATTTTATTCATAAACCTAAGCCCTACCCTATATTTAGGCCATGCAATTGGTAACACAAATAAAATAAGAACATTTCCATTGTATCTTCATCAGTAATTTAATGTGTATGCTAATTTTAAAGAGGGTGGGAAATAATTATCCCAAAGAAAAGTACTAAAAGTCAGAAATGTCGTTGTCCTAAAGGGGCATTGGGTGAATAATTTCCCACCCAAATTTACCCTGTTCTGGGTTTCAAAAAATTCAAAAAAATTTTTTCGTCATTTTGAACCAGTAGTCAACACGCATACCAAATTTCGAGTCAAAATTCAAAGTGCAAGACTTATGTCACTTAAAGGGTTATATTAGGTGGCATTCACCTGGCCCAATGAGAGCGTCAGCTGATTCCAGATTTCTGCCAAAGTAAGTAAGTAAGTAAGTAAGTAAGTAAGTAATTTTTTATTCATTTGACTAATACAGAGTAGAAGTATAACACTATCACCTATTCTCTAGAGAGAGAGAGATAGGTGGAGTGAAATGAATAAGGTTATAATAAAATTAAGGTTAACAAATGTTTTTGTTAATACATAGATAAATGTAATAATACAATATGAAACATAAAAAAATGCAATTACATTTACAATGATGCACACAATAATAATTACTACATTGTAAATATTGATATTAATGACAATCAACAAGGTAATTTATTTGGGAGAGCCGTCAGATAGAAACTCATGAAGTGAGTAATAACTGTTTTTAAGCAGAAAGGACTTAAGATTAGATTTGAAAGAATTGTCAGATGGGCATAAGCGAATTTTATTCGGAAGGTTATTATAAATAATTGATGCTAAGTAGTATGGACCTTTAGAGAAAAGGGAAAGATTATGAGAGGAAATGTGAACTAAATTGCTGGAACGTGTAAAATGATTATGAACAGTTGTGTTTTGCTGGAAGATGTGGGTATTAAGGCGAACAAAAAGAGATGCTGACTGAATCAGGACACATGCTAGTGTTGGGATTTCTAATTGTCGAAAGAGTTCCCGACAAGATCGCTTTCTAGAAGCTCCCGCTATTATCCTGATTGCTCTTTTCTGGAGGATGAAGACTCTTTTTGCATGAGGCGATGCACCCCAGAAAAGTGTACCATACGAAAGGTGGGAGTGGATAAATGCAAAGTATGTAATAATCAAAATATGAGGTTGGACTATAGTTTTAAGTTTCCTGAGTATATAACACCCACTAAGAATTTTAGATGAAACAATGTTTGTTTGACCCGACCAATCCAAAGTCTCTGTTAGGATTAATCCTAAAAGTTTAAATGAAGAAGAGCGAATAATGTGGTTACTCCCAATTTGGATTAGAGGGCTTGACAGGGGTATATTTTGGGGAGTATGAAAATTCATGTATACTGTTTTGGGAAGAGATAATGAAAGAATGTTTTGCTGGCAGTACTGAGACATTTGCACAGCCTTTTGATTTAATATCATTGGAAAGCTAGATATATTGTGTTTGGGGGCAGTTAGCAGATGACTGAAGTCATCTGCATACTGTAGAAGAAGTCCACCGGTTAGGTGTAGCTGCAGGTCATTAACATGAAGGAGGAAAGCTAAGGGACCTAATATCGAGCCTTGAGGGACTCCTTTAACTAATTTTTGAGGATCTGAGAGAACTGTTTTTGTTAAATTATTGTCAACAGTGCGGATAGCGACTACTTGTGAGCGTCCAGATAGGTATGATGAAAGCCAACTTTGAGCAATACCTCTGATCCCATAGTACTCCATTTTTGACAGAAACGTCCTGTGATCAATTGAATCAAAGGCCTTGCTAAGATCATAAAATATGCTAACTGCCTGTTCTCCTTTATCAAGGGCGGAATAAACATGTGAGAGGAAACTGAAAAGAGCAGAAGTTGTTGATCTATGTTTAAGGAAACCATGTTGACTTGGTGAAAGAACGTTGTGATGATTGAGATGTGCCATAAGGCGGTCATGCATGATGTATTCATAAACTTTAGAAAAAGACGATAAGATTGAGATGGGGCGGTAGTTGTTTTTGTCAGATTTTTCCCCTTTTTTTTCCCCCGTAAGTTAGAGATTGCTACGTGCCTAGTGAGAATGCCAGGTCATCAAGTGTGTTATTACATTGTGACGTAGGTCCAGATAACTGCAATAATTGGCATTAGTGTGTATACGTACATCCA
>JAMZAV010011302.1:0-20034 GCA_024449915.1 Sweltsa coloradensis | reverse complement strand
TACAATAAAATAGAGAATACAATAAAAAAATCGAACTACGTTTAAATAAATGAGACTTAACTACCATAATGATGAAATGCATTTTTTTTGTATAACATGGCATTATTTTGTCTACTTTGATAGATACAACCTAAACGAAATAATAATCGAAAAACAGCATTAGGCCCACATGTTTATTTAATAAGGTTGTGAGAAATGAAAACCGTAGGTCTACTAATGCGGATTAAAACCAGTCTTTAAATGTTACAGTTCAATAACTGAAATAAAGTTTTTATCATATTCTTTAAAATAATATAAATTTTTACTTCGAGGGGTGTGTGTGTATACGCCATAAATCAACCGAATCGCTGAATAGATTGCTCTGAAATTTTAAACAGACATCCGCTACCAGTTTACTGAGACTGCTAACAAAATCAGAAATATCTGTTGCGTTTTAAACCTACAAGCTTTGAGTATATAACCATCCTTAGCTAGAGACGTCACACCCATGTTAAATATTGTACCAAACATTTCCCTCACACACATCAAGTTCATTTCAACGCTACTACGAGCGCTTCTCGAGTTTCGCTACCTCGGCGGCTACACATGAATTCATACGAGCGTCCATAGAGGTCGCCACTCAAGTTTATTCAACGACGCACCCCCCACCTGAACGAAAACCGTAACTACGTTAGATCCGCGGGGGGCCGAAAGTTTATCAATTTCACGAACTAACTTAAAACATTATTACGCGCCTATTTGTAATACATTTGGGCAATAATTTCGTTGGTCCATTTTAGAATGATTGTAGATATTACAAAGCAGGGCTTTCGAATAGTCATCAATGGAAATCATTACAATACTGTAGACGTAATAGTATTTAATACAGTAATTTTATAGTTGTTAAAAATTTGAAAGTCTTCATTACGCTCATTCCATTAATTTGTTTTGTTTTACAAGAAATAAACATGTTTTTTTTAGGGTGCGGAAATGTTTTACTTTAGCAACAAAAAAATACATACAATGCCTAAACCAAATTGTATTTCTAGTTTTCTATTTATGCTGCTTCTATGTGGGATAGACGATAAATAAATAAATTTTAGATATCAACAACAAATGCGCCGATATTATAGTTGGATGCGCGTAGCGAGCGAAGCGAAGATTCCTTTTACTACACTGGAAAAAAAAAATCCGGAATATATTTTTTTTTTTTTTTTCTTTTTTTCTGTATTATTGTGTGTCTGTTAACACGATTCGGCTAAACCGATACTCCAATTGCGATGAAATTTTCTAGAGACCTTCAAAATCTCTGAACTCCCACGTTTTTTTGAGCGCAATCTAAAAATTTTATTTCTCATAAAAATCGCAATTTTTTAACGATTTTTTTTTTTTCGATTTAAAAAATTTCTTCGATTTTATAACCACCTACGTGCTTTATCCGACTGTAATGATTTTTTCACAGAACCTTATTTTATGAATTAATATATTCGTGGTAGAATTTGAGCGTAATCAAAAAATTATTTCTTCATGAAAAA
This sequence comes from Sweltsa coloradensis, assembly GCA_024449915.1. Classification (NCBI taxonomy): domain Eukaryota; kingdom Metazoa; phylum Arthropoda; class Insecta; order Plecoptera; family Chloroperlidae; genus Sweltsa; species Sweltsa coloradensis. Next base: position 18,520 of record JAMZAV010011302.1, on the reverse strand, counting down.
CCCGCAATTTTACGTTTTTTTTTTTCGTTTTTAAAAAATTACGCTCATCCAACAATGCGTCTGAAAAAGCGTTTGCGAAGCTTCCTATTAAATCCATAACGCCGATAAAAAATAGTATGCAAGCTTGGCTTGCATACTATTGGGCTACTATATGGCTGCAAAGTGCGGGCAAAGATTGTAACTCCTTTAATTGTAAATCAGTTTTTTAACGGATGGATAGACATTAAAAAATAAAACAATAAATAAGTAAACATAAAATTAAAGTTCGTGCCTGTATGTAAGTTTTATCTGGAATCTGCTCCACATACCAGGATAATCAAAATATCAACCCATAATAAGATTCTAGACATCGTGCTGTCGTTGTACTTGTTAGCAAATGCATTACATTATCCTTTAATTTTTTTTAGGATTCCTCTAATGCAATGTTACCTGTTCATCAAACTATCATTAATTATATTGTTTATAATATGCACACGAAACGAACAACACGCAACAAACAAAATAATGTTTAGGATAATGAACGCGCACAGTGGATTTGAGATATTTACGGACGGACGGACGGAGATAATTTTTACAGACTAGCCTTTATCAACATTAAAATGTACAATACAAATACCTCGTTTGGGTATTTTCGTCTCGTTGTTGCTTCGAAGCAATCAAGGACATCATTCATATTGTAACATATTATATGCAGAGATTTCAAGTCTACAATCCATAATTCTAGGAATCAAATGGTGCAACAATGAAACATCGTTTTTTTAGATTTGATTATGAAAATTACAATTACAGCTCAATCTGTTTGGTCGTTCGGCCGTATGGGACTGAACAGATAAGACAAATTCTTACAAACAGACAAATTTATCACGAGGAAGATGTAGTATGTTCGATTTTGTGCTGTGAGCGTTGAGTGACTGTTGTGCATGTCCCCGCCCTTATTCTCAGAACCATTGAAATTGGAAAACAAAATTCCCGATGTTAATCTACCTCTTGTGCACTCTGCCTCTGGGAAGAAAGGGAATGATTCCTTTTTTCCTGCGGACCAATTAATACATGCATTGTCTAGGTGTCACGTTTCTTGCAGCGTAGAGTGGTGGAAGGTCGGGGGGGGTTGTTACGTCACTGTCCAGGTCATAACTCTAAGAATAGCTAGAGAAGTTACTAGAATAGGAGTTGTAACTAGCTGACACTGACATTAACTGAAACATAGTAACTGTTTTGCAATGTTTTGTTCAACGATGTCAGGCAAACATGAATGAACATACCCGTTTTCTGTTGAACTACATGCGCGTTTGTTTAAACAATTACCTTGGATTATTATGAGCAATTAATGTATTATCATAATAATATGCAAAAAATTACTAGTGAAGATTTTTTGTAACAATGACGACAAAAACTTTACTTTGAATGCTTGTGATATTATCAAATTGTTTGATATTCAATAAACTCTATAGTTGTCAACTATTGGCTATAACAACTATTGTCTACAAGTACCTATAACATACAGTACAGGTAAATCAAAACGTCTTCATTTTTAGAGACGGCGTTCTTACATTGGATTCGCTTTATACTTTTGGATACGCATATCAACCCGTGAATCAAAAGATTAAAGCGACCCACACAGGATCTTGCCGATCTAAAAAAAATCACTGTATTAATACACGTTTTTACAATAGGCTGGGATGTGTGGTGGAACGGAAATTTTGTGGTGCTGGGAACGAGGCTAGCTTATTATGAAATATATTAATGCAATAAACAAAACTAGAAAAATAAACAATTACTTTAGAGGAGTCGCTGAGGCTGGCGCGGAGACGAGTTATAAGGCGCTCAGCTTTCTGGTTTTTTTGATTTTCCAGGGTAAACGTTTAACAGCATTGTATAAAAATTATGTCACAAAGAACGATAATTAAGAACACGACTATGAGATCCAGTAAGCAAATTATTCGAGTCATCTATCGGTTTTGAATACAAAATTTTGTGAAATCTCTGTAGTTTACTCCATTTTGGTAAATGTCGGGAATTCTTAATATACAGATTTTTTATCGCAAATTTTCATAACAATGTTTAAATCAACGTGAACATTCCAAAAATTTTGTTAAACATAAATAGGCCCTAAAAGAGTTTGATGGGAATTTCCTGTGTGGAAATTTATGTTTTGGTTGTTCCATTGATTCACTTTCTGAACAGACTTATTTCTTGCAATTTTTATTTATTTTATTTTATTTACTTGTTTGTTTAACGTCTATCCGTTTCAGCAAAAAAAACTGATTTACAAAGAAGGACAATATTGATTTTGAAATGCTAATTCTTGGCAACCTAGCATGCAAAATTGGGTAATTATATTTCCCAACATTCAGTTGCAATTTATCGACATTAGGAGCGTTCACACCATCTTGTGTAATGATAACTGTAAACCTACAAAGGAACAGCTCCTTCCATATTTTGCTAGTAGTCAGGAAATAGTAAAATAATATTATTATTATTCTAGGAAACATGTTTAACCCTTTAGCCTACCATTAAAAAAAACCTTGTTTAGCCATAAAATACTAGGTAGGCTAGGGTATTTAAAATCGAAATTTAAAAAAATTTTTCAGATTTTTTCCCCCATTGTCCTTTTTTCACCCCCCCCTTTTTTTTCGCGCCCCCCCCCCCCCCCTAGTATTAAGTTAATTTTATAGAATTCTAAAAAACTAGGCCCAAGTTCAATATTTTATTTCCCAAAATGGTAATTTTGTCACATTTCATCTAACATTGACATAAGCATCCAAAACCACCCCCCAACCCAATCTTTAAGCAACACGTTATAAATTTGCATGCCGTTATTACATACCAGCATGTTACACACGAACATTCGAACATATACACATGTTCGTATGTTCATTTAAGGTTAAGCTAACTAGTTATGAATTTACAAAGTAACAGAACAAAATATTGGGTCCACCCTATCCGATCAAAAATGTCTAAAGTGGACTTCACGGGAAGATTGGTCCGCAGGTACCAGGAATTTCCTTCTCTCTTTACCACCACCACCTTCCTCGGACGGGCAGAGTGCACAAGATTTAGATCTTACCTATCCTCGACCCTTCTATTGATGGTCTCTAAACCCTTGAATAGAGATAAATTAATTTTCTTTTCATTACATAAACTGTTGTAATTTACCTTTTAAATGTTCTTAAATGTTAATGATTTTAACTTTAATGTTTCCCTGAAATAAAATCAACACGAAAATGTTTTTAAACGCAAAAAATTGATTGAGAACTAACAATGTTTACAAAATATTCTTAGCACTTCTGATGAAGAAGTGTGTTGTATATTATACTGTTAAGTTCTTAGTTTTCAATCAATTTTTAGCATTCAAAAACATTTTCGTGTTGATTTTACTTCAGTGAAACATTAAAGTTAAAATCATTAACATTAAAGGGCATTTAAAAGGTAAATTACAACAGTTTAAGTAATGAAAGGAAGAAAGGATTTAACTCTATTCAAGCGAAAATAATTTAATTGGATGGTTTCGAGACCATCAATAGAAGGGTCGAGGGACTATTAGATAGATACGATCTACCTCTTGTCCACTCTGCTCGGGCCAGGAAGGTGGTGGTGGTAAAGAGGGGAGGAAATTCTTGGTACCCGCGGACCAATCTTCCCGTGAAGTCCACTTTACAATGCTTTCACAAAGCACTTGTGAAGAAAAAGTGGTCCCACGCCAACTCAAAACTTACAAAAAAAGCTCATCCATCAACGCGGCGGGACTTTAGCGTTTTTCTAGTTATTATAAAATACTATGACATAAATTATCTTTAAAAATGTTTTAAATTTTAATGGAAAATTGCAAAAAATTATACTACAACACAAAACAACGTTTTCTATAGGATGTCCCATAGAAACTTAAAAATTTTACTGATCAAGACCGTGGACGCTATAAACGTTTTATGTACAGCGTAACTATGCGTCGTGTGAAAATCCGGGGTCGTATAGAACAGTTTTTTAACTCTTACAACACTCTCCTGCACTCCCCCTGTTATTTCGCGGACACCCCCAATTTACGCGTCAACGGGCAGCATTCATACAAAATGACGTTTCGTTATTGTCATGACCGACGTTTGGGCGGGTTTCCCAAGCCATCATCGGGGTTTTTAGTTTTCACGTTTGTACATAGGCCTACTTCTCGCTTTGGTTTTTAATTTTATTCTTGGCAAAAAAGGGTTTTCAATAAAAGGGGAAACCTATTAATATTTATGCAAAATTTGGTGATGTATATTTTCCCAAAACCGTTCAGCGAAATCTTTAAAAACCTGAGCGCGCACATTTGATTTGGGCCAATTTCAGCGTCCCCACCCACCCAATAGGGAAATGAAGGGGATGTTTTTGGGGGTTGATTATTTTTCTTTCTTAATCCTTTTGAAACCCTTTTCGCTTATGATGCTTTTTTTCCTAGGTTTAAGGGCCCAAAATTAAAGGTAGGCACCGTACTACCAGCGCAAGATCCTACAAGCAAGAAAATTTCAGAAACAAATCCATTTTTTATTGCAATATACCGGGGTAATGTTTTTTTCTTGATACCCTTGTCAGGTCTGTTTGATTTGCAACTTCGGGTAAGCCGTACCATTTAAAAATATGGATTGTATAAGCATCATCAATAAAAAATAATAATTATTATTAAAATAATATTAATAAAAACGCGAGAGAGTTCAAACACTGATGGAAAATTTGGTGTGTGGGGGAAAGAAAAGGGTCTGAAGTAGTCATCACAAAGAGTACTTAATCACAAAACTTTTTTAAAATTACATTGAGAGCATGTATCTACAATAAACAAACACAATATCTTGCATGTATGTATGCCCCAACACGATAAAAAATTAAAATGAAGGACACACATTATCCAAAGCTCTGGAGCTGGAGTTAAATCAGCTTTGCCTGAGGAAGTATGCTGTTTTAAAATATGACACCTATTTTGGGCCCCAATAAACGAATAAACGTGTAAAAACTGCATAACACTAGGTGACTAGAGCAGCTGGGTGCTCTACATCATTCTTTTGTAATACAACTGCGAAAAACACGTTATATATCAATATTTTAAGTTGTTCTGCATATGATATTTAAATATAATTTTGATGGGTTTTACAACACCTGTTCCCCCAGCATTAAGGTAATAATAGTAATTATATAACCCGTATTATTGAGTTCAATTCACCCGGGGGAGAGAGCAAGGGATCAATTCCCCTTTCCGGATTATTTGTGGTTTTTTCGTCGAAAAAACAGCCCAATCGCTGAAAGATTGCGCTGAAATTTTAAAAGACATCCGGGACGAGATATGAGAATGCTAACAAAATGCTAGATACATTGCGATTTAAAAACCAAAAAAGAAAAAAAAATTTAAAAAATAGGCTGCGATGTGTAGGAATTTTTTTAACGACAATGGTTTTGCTTTAAAAAAAATTGTTTGTTATTTGTTAGCTGTGAAAAAGCAGTGTAAAAAGGGGTATCGAATTTTTGCACCCAAGGTACCCCAATAAGACTGGGAAATTGAATAAACCTTTCAATCTTTTCACGATTTTGTACTACGGCTAGTTTTCCATAGTATTTTCACAGATAAGCACGCGTTATATATGCATTTCAAAAAAAGTTTCTAATTTTTTGCTCGGTTTAGCCGGGGTCTTTTAACCGGTTTCCCCCCGAAAACCCAAGTTAAGCAGCCTTTGGCGTGGGAGGGGTAAAGTGGATGACCACTCTGCCCTGAAACCCGTATACGTGGTTGAGCAGATGGGGGGTTCGAGTGCTAGTGTAACGGCTTCGTTTTCCCCGACGTCTGCCGGCAGTCCAAGTTTGTGAAGGAAAATTTTTTGATTTCAAGGTTTATCGTCTTTCGGGTGGAACGTTAAGCCCTGGTCCCCCTGGACTTTTTTAAAGGAGAGACTACGGACGTCCGGTTTCCCCTCCTCCCTTCTGTTATCTTCTCCTCATTATCCCACTCATCGTCTCGAATAGCCAAAGGCATTAATATGAGACTTAAGCAATATCCATTTCCAATCCAATCAAATCAATCAAAAATTTGGATGGCGTAACGAGCGAAGGAAGTTTCCCTTTCACAATTCTTTTTTTTTCTTTTTTTTTTGATTTTGTCTGTTTGTTAACCATTCGGGGCCCTAAACCGTACCCCGATTGCGATAAAAAATTTTTGGAGGCCTTCGTAATCTCTAAATTAGAACTGCCACGTTTTTTGAGCGCAATCGAAAAATTATTTCTCATAAAAATCGCAATTTTACTTTTTTACGTTTTTTAAAAAATTTTTTGATTTTATAACCCCTACATGTTTTGTCCGTTTGTAATGATTTTTTAACAAAACCCTTTTTTTTTGGGAAATTGAAAATTTTCATGTTGAGCTTATCGAAAATTATTTTTTACGAAAATGAAATTTTTACGTTTTTTTTCATTTTAAAATTTTTTGGGTTTATAAACCTAAGCTTTATCCGATTGTAATGATTTTTTAAAACCTTTTAAATTTTATAAATTAATATATTCGTGTAAAATTTGAGCCAATCAAAAAAATTTTTTCTTGTAAAAATTTTTTTAAGCTTTTTCGTTTAAAAAATTTAGTCATCAAAAAACGCGCCTGAAAAAGTTTTGCGAAGTTTCCCTATTTTTTAAAAAAAAATAACAACATCTTTCCGACCAGGGGATTAACCCAGGTTCAAAAATTTTGGGGGATAAGGGCCCTTAGCCAAATAGACTAGGAAAACGCCAAAATCTTTGTTAACGAGTGAGCGAGTCTGTGTTTTTGTACCCGGAAAAATCTGAACAAGTTGATTGATAACTTGCTTTCCAACTAAAGAATGCAGATGCTTGGAGTGGTGGGGGTAGAAAGAATGCGCGGTAAAGGAATGTCGCCTTTTTGTAGAAAAAAGAAATAATTTTACCAACGCAAGCAAAAAATTATCTGTGCTAGATCACAGTGTTCCCCCGTGTGCAAAATCCAAGCTGGTAGTTTTTAAAGAATTGACAAAGTTTTAGTTGGGGAAAAAAATTTCGAGCACTTGCATTTTTCGTTGGGACACAAATATATATTTAATAATTGGTTAATCAGCAGGAGCGAGCGAACGTAAGTCTATAACGCTACCGATCGGGCTTTGTCGTGATTTAAATTTTTCTGTAAATGTTAAATGTTAAATGTTAAAGGGCTAAAAAAACCCCCAAAAAATTTTTTTTTACCACTGATCTATGCAAAAATAACACTAAAAGATGTTTAAAAAATTTTTAATTGTAACTGTGAATTTCCACAAATTTTTGAATTTTTTTGTCCAGAAATTAGAAAAAAAAAAAAAAAAAAAAATTGGGGTGTTTTGGGGAAATTTCTAAAATGGGCTTTAACCTTTTTTTTTTTTTTGGTCCACATAGATACGGGGCATAGTATTAATCTAAAATGCCCCTTTAAAACATCGTGTCTTGAAACTGTGCCCAAATATCCCCCTCAAACCCCCAAAAAATTTGGGCCTTTCCCAAAATCACACCCCGTTTGGGGAAAATCGGGCACTTTTTGGCCCAAACTCCCTTTCCCCAAATTAAAAAACAAAATGTAGAAATTTACAGAAAAGGGGTAGAGTACATCAATAATGGCCAATTTTTTTTTTGGGGGATAAAAAAACCCCCAAATTTAAAGGGCCATAAAGATCGTCCCCATGTTATTTCTTATGGGAGATTTTTTCCCGAGGGGACCCAGCTAAAAAAATGTATGTTGAAAAATTTTTTTTGGTGGGGTCAGGGGCCCCCAAAAATTTTTTCTGTTAATTAAAAATTTTTCATTATAGTTAGTCTGGATGAAAATTTTTTTTTATTTAAAAAGGGTTTAAACCCCCCTTTTTTAAAATGTATTTTTTTAATGTCATTTTGGTGGGGGGTTTTTCCTCCCGAAGGGCCCAAAATTAACTCAGTAAAAGTGAACTCACGAAAAATGTATGTACTTATGAGTAGGTAAAAACCCGGGGGTTTTTTGGGCCCAAAAGGTGCTCCCAGGGGGAAAGGTTTCCCTTTCCCGGGGTCACGGGGCACCCGCCATCTTTTTTCCCGGGTCACGGTTTCCGGTCACTTTTTCCGGCCGCCATTTTGAATTCCATCCCCCTTTTGAATTTCCAGCCGCCTTTTTTGTCCCCCCATTTTAAATTTTCCCGGCCCGCCATTTTGCCCCGCCTTTTAAAATTTCTAGCCCCCCTTTTTGCCCGCCATTTTAAAATTTCCAGCCGCCATTTTGCCCGCCTTTTTGATTTTCCGGCCACCATTTTAAATTTTTCCCGGCCACCTTTTTTACCCTCTGCCGCCATTTTGGGGCCCCCCTTTTCTTTTCGAGCGCCTTTTAGTTTTGACCCCAACTTGGTCGCCTTTTTGGGTCAAACCCCATTTTAGCTCAGCCGCCTTTTTATTTCGCGTAAATTTTTCCCGGGTCCCCCTCGCCCCTTTTTCGAATTTTAAATTCGCCCCCATTTCTTGGCTTTCCCGGGGCGCGCTCTAGAAACCTTTTTGGGGTACTTTGAATTTCACCGATATATTTTTTTTTTATTAATATTTTTTTCCAATAAAGCGCCCTTAAAAAAAAGGGGGTCAGTTTCCCGTTTTCTCGAACCTTTATAAAACCGGGGCACTTTGGATTACTAGCTCATCGCCTTCCCCACTCGGCTAGAAAAAAATCCATAGCTTTTTTAAATTTGGGTGTTTACTTAAAATACTTCAAAAAAACCACGCCTCCTCATGACGTACACGGGCTATTAACAAATCCTTCCCCTTAAGTTTTTCATCCCCCCGAGTATTTAATCCCCATTCTGAGGTTCAACGTTACAGACTTAGAAAATTTTAAGATTTACCATAGGACGTATGCGAAAATCACACCCCAAAGGGGCAGGCAGGTGCGGAAGGGGCACCTACGTCCAGATCACGTGACGACTTTCCCTTTTTTTAATAGCTTTTTGCTCCCTTTCTTTTTAAAAGGGGTATTAAGTTTAAAAACCCTTTTTTCAATTTCCCTTTATGACCGCCCCTTTTTAAACTCATTTTGCAGAACAACATGAAAAAATTTACAGACAAGAACCCAAAAAAGAAACCAGAGTTGTCAGGGATTTTAATTTTAAATTTACAAAACTTGTTTTCTTCAGAGTTCAAAAAACTCTGCATTATCGATGCATAATGTTTTAAAAAAGGGCACAGTTTTAATTTTCAGTATCCAAGGCGGGAAAAATTCTCTCTCCCCTTTGCTTTTCTCTGGACTTTTCCAAAAATTTGTCCCCCGGGGGTTGCTATTTTTATGCAAGTGGGAGTGAACCTCCCCCATTATTAAAATGACACTCGAAACCCGTCAACAAGGGGTGCTCCCCAAATCATTCACATGGGGTACAGAATTAAAATTTTTTCCCACTTTTACTTTGTAGTTCAAGTAAATAAAACAAGATAAAATTTAAATTTTTTTATTTTTTATTTTTTTTTTTTTTTTTTTTTTTACAGATATTTTTAAAAATTTTGCACACTTCCCCCCGCCTACATAGCACCCCCCTCAACCCAAATATCAAACATCTTCTAGGGAAGTTTAATTTTTAAAGATTTCAATTTTGAAAAAATTTTATTAGTATTTATTCAAATCAATTTTTTACCCAAGAATCTGAATATCATCGGGAAATCAGACCACGCCCCTATTTATTTTTTTTTTGATTGAGTTTAATAAACAATGTAATTTTCTTTTTTATTGTTTTTTAATTTTTCCCCCAAACCCCCAATCTACTTCCCCCCTTTTCCCCACTTCGCATTTGGGAGTTCCAATCGACAAAACTTAAATAAGTTTCAAATTTTTCGATTCTTTTAAAAAAAAATTTTTGTCCCTTTTTGAAAAAAAAAAACTTTTAAAACCCAAATTTTTTTTAACATAAAATTTTTATTGGGACACAGGGCAAAAAAATATTTTTTCATTTTTTAATTTTTTAAAAGGGGTCATTTTATACTTCAGGGAAATTTATTACGTTATGGTTTTTTTTTTCAGGGTCTTGCGGGAAACTACTCCCCTCTATTCACATCCCCTACTCAATCGACCAAAAGTTGTTAAAATAAGTGCAAAAATTAAAAGAATTTTAACCCATTCAAATTTTAAATGAGAAAAAATTTAACCCTATTTCTAAAGCAGTAATTTTACGAAAATTTTTCAACCTCATTTTAGAAAGTGGGGAGGTATTTATGATTTTCGTTTTAGTATATGTTTTTTAATTTTTTAATTTTTATATTTTAAAACACACTTTTTTTAAAGTTTTCACTATTTCCAAATCATTTAAAAAGTTATTTTTTAACGGTAATTTTTGATTTTAATATGACAATATTTCATTCAAAATTTATTTCACAGATATTGGGGAATTTTTGGGAAAACACTTTTGCGAGGGGTGCGGCGCTTCTTCACCAAAAGTCGTCCCCCACCCGCCAAAAAAAAAAAACAACACACGAGGCAGCGGTCCCCGAAATGTCACTCTTCGAGACCCCATTTACACGAGCGGGCAACCTACAACCCCCCATCTTTATAGAGGTCATTTCCAAACCCTTTTACGAATGTGATGTATTCTTTTTGAAATTTCTCAAAAACAATCTTTCAAAACATAGGGGATTTTCATAAACAGTTCACGAGAGGGGTGCTTAGGGTAATTCGAAACCAAAACCCCAAAACCCCGGGAATGTTATGGGGCGTTGACGAAAAAGCAAAGCTCGGGTGATTTACCCAAAGCAAATGGAAACCGCTCTCGACGGCACAAACAAATCTTAGTTTTTTCAAAAAACCCATATTTGGGGGGAAAAATTTTTCATTTTATCCGAAAAATGAGAATGAAATTAAGCTAAATTTTTTAAATGACTTTTTTGGAAATAAGGGGGGTTTAAAAGGGATATTTCCATGTTCGTACAATATACAAGACTGCCCGGGGAGGAAACGAAGTATCCAAAAAGTCCCTGTTTTCCCTAGGGAGATGCTACCCCTTTTTGGGAGAATCGGGGAATTTAAAAAATCAAATTTTTGTGAGGCATTTGCCAAAACCCTTTCTCGAGTGAAATGCGAATTTCAAAGGGAAAGGGGGTAAAATTTGGGAAGTAAAAAATATACATCACATGGTTGAAAGTTGGCCAGTTTTCACCTTTGGGGTGGCATCTAGCTATATTTCCCCTTCCCGGCCCACCTTTTAGAGGAAAAAACAATCATTTAAAATTCAAAATTCCCATCAAAAAAGTTTTCTGGGTCCATATTTGGGCATCTTTTCCACAAGACAGCAATCCCGCTGCGTTAGTAAAATTTTTTAACATGAGCCAAAAATCAACATCAAGGGCTTACTTACCCCCCAAATTTTAAAAATTTTACATTTTTTCGAAAAAAAATAATAAATTTCCGTAAACGTTTTCGGCTATGAAAAAGGGTGTTTTTTTCCCCTACGAATTTTCCCAAAATTTGAACATTTGACCAAACAATCAATTTAATTTTCATTTCGGATGAAAAAAAGAACCCTTTTTTGTTTTTAATTTTCAAAATTTTTTTCGGCCCACTTTTAACCCCTTTAACAAAAACGGAAACCAAACCCCTGCTTTTATGCTTTTCGCTTTTCTTCACCGCTTTAGTTCAAAATTAAAGTTGGAAAAACATTCCCCAAACCCTTTTCAACCAAAAATGAACCCCAGAAATCGTTATGCCATCAAAAGATAAAAAAAATTATGAAATTTGGAGATTTTTTGTTTTGGCCCAAAAAATTCCTTTCATTTTGTTTCCGATTTTGAATGCCCTTTTTTACTAAAATGAGGTGGAGGGTCCCCCAATGACACCACGGCCACACTTCAAAAAATTTTCTTTTCAGAACCTTCAGGATTTATTATTTTCATTATTTACTCACAAGGGCAAACCCTCAAACCTCCAGGGGTCCATTTAAAGGGCCTAATTTTGTTGACACAAATTTTTAAATTCCATTTTGGCTGATGAACAATCCTGAAAAAAAAAATTAAAAAGGGTTTAAACCCCCTTTTCAAAAACCCCGAGAATACCCAAAATTTTTTAACAAACCCCCACGTGTGCATTTGTTTTTGAACCCCCTAGGTGGGAGCGGTTCCCCCGACCATGATAAACCCTTTCGGGAAATTTTCGTGGCGCGGCCACCCAAAGCCTGTAAATTAAAAATTTTAAAAATTTGGGAAAAATTCAACCATCGTTTTTCCCCAATTTTAAAAATTACGAAAGCCCATTTAAAATTTTGCAGGCATAGGTAAAATTTCCCTTTAGGAAACCCTCGCTCACAGCTCCCAACAAGAGGAAAAAGGGCTCCTTCTCATTTGGGAGTTTGAGATTCCTTGATTTTATTGCAATTTTCCCCCAAAGCATCACTGGAAACTCTTTTTCAAAAAATTTTCTTGGGGATGGTCAAAACAAATTTTTCAATTTTTAAAACAACACTTTTCAAGGGGAAAAACTTTTTCTCTCCTACGTAAAAGGGTTTTTTACCCTTATGGGGTTTTATTTAATTCTGTTTAACCCAGAAAAAATTTTTGTTTTTTTAAGGACATTTTTTAATTTTTTTTTTGGAGCCAAATTTTCTTTGAAATTTTTTTTAAAATTTGGGGTTTTTTTTTTGTAAGTTTTTGATTTTTTTTGGTGGGATTTAAATTTTTTTAAATTTTTTTAGATTTATTTCCCCCCTTTTTTAAGTCCCTTAATTTGGGAAAATTTTTTTTTAAGTTCCCCCAAAAAAAAATTTTAAACCCCTTTTAAGGCCCGCAGATTTTTTCAAAAAAGTTTCCTTTTTCAAGGGAAAACACAAACGGGTTTTTCCAAGCCAAACTTTGGGAATTTTCGAAATTTAAAATTTTTAAAAATTATTTGATGTAAAAAATGCCGGGGTTCCTTTTTGGGGATTAAAAATTCCAAAATGGCCTTAATAAGGAAAATTGGGTCCCGCCAACCCTCCGTACAGTTTTAGGAAAGGAAAGTTGCTTTGGGATAACCCCAAACCCCTTGGAACTTTAAAGAAACCCGACCCGAAATTTTTTCAATGGGAAAATTGGTTTCCCTTTGGGGGTTTTTTTAATTTTTTTTCACAACGGTATTCCAAAGCCACAAAAAAATTAATAATTTTGCGAAATTTAAAAAACCCTTTCAACATTTTTAAAGTTTAATTTTACCCCGGTAAAAAACCTTTTTATCCAAATGCAACACACCCAAAAGGAAAAAAGGGTAATGAAGGGGAAAAAGGAAACTTTCAATTAAAAACCCTTTTGGGGAAAAAATGAAAATTTGGAAAAATAAAAGGTTGGAATGGAAAGAAATTTAAAACCCCTTTGCACGTTTAAATTTTAAACAAAAAACCCGCCCAAAGAAACCGAAAACTTTAAATTAAAGCCAAAAGGTTTCATTTTGGAATCACAAAAAAAATTTTTAATTTCAAATAAGGGGAAAAAAGCCCAAATTTGGAAAAAAGGAAAAATTATTTTTGATTTAATTTATCGAAATTTTAAAAAATTTTCCTTCTTTGGGAAAACGAAAATTTTTTAAATCCAATAAAAAACATCCCTTTTCGCAATTTTTTGGTAAAAAAAGTTTGGGGGTTTAAAAGAAAAAACGGTTAAAAAATCAAAAATTTTGGCAAGCGGCCCCAAAAATTATTTAAATTTAAAGATTGTGGAAAAGTTAAAAAAAAAGTAGAAAGGGGAATAGTGAAAAAACAACCTTAAGGCTCTACGGGACCCTGTATTTTTTGGTTGTTGCAGGGGTTTTCGTATTTCCCTCGTATCAAACGACCAATTGGATATTTTTTATTTTTTTTTTTTATTCTACTCAATAAAGACGTCCAATAACGTGTGTTGAGCTTTTTCCAAAATTGTCCTTGTTTTTTAAATAAAATTTTTTAATTTTTGGGGGAATATTTTAACATTTACCTTTTTTCCCCCCCGCGTTTTTTTTTTAGGCGTAACCCAAAGCATTTTTTGGAAAAAGTAGAAACACACGTTAAATATACACCTTCAACTACCCTTCCAAAAAAATTGAAAATTTTTTGAACAAGGGGGTCCGCTGTACAATGGAAGTACGAAAGCATTTTTTGGGGCGCATTTTGGGGCTTTTTGACTCCAGCAAGTGGCGCAACTAGCGATACGAAGTTTTTTTCACCACTTTGAGTGAAAAGGTCTTTAAATTTTGTTGAAAAAGTTTTTCTGATTGGCGCATGCTTTGTGGGAAACTACTGCGGGACACCATTTGAATCATTATGCAGATCTGCGCTATAGAATCCCTTTGCTTGGCGTCAATTTTTATTGCACTCTTACGACAATTGTTCGATAGGGAGCATCCAAATTCAATTTTATTATATGTACAGGGCCCCAAAAGTATTTTTTTGGGTTCGATCCCCAGTGGGGACAATTTTGTTTTTTTTCACAACAGATAAAACAATTATTAATACATCCAGCCACGGCGCGTTTTTACATTTATGCATCCTGAGTCTTTCAAATTTACTGCACGTGAATTAAAGTAAGATATTTTTTAGTGTATCGCCTTTTGAAAGCGTGTGATGTCTAATATGAAGTTGAGGGGGAAGTGGGGGGGGGGGGGAGGGGGGTTTTGGCAACAAGTCCATTTGTTTGGGTAAAAACATAAACATCTCAAATAGGAGAAAAAAGGTTGAACACGCGGAAAACCATTTTCCATGATGAAAAAAACATAATCAAAAATACAGTATTTTATTCGACTTTTTTTTGGCAATTTCAATTTAACTTGTTATATTATTATGGTTTTAAAACGGTTACCACCGGGGATTGAACCACGGCTGTAAAATTTAAAATAGATAAGTCGTAAAAAGGGTTTTTATTTTTGGCTATTGTTTTAAATTTTAAATTTTGGTGATGAAATTATATTTTTTATTTAAACCCACGGCAGGGGGACCATTTTTTTTTTAAAGTTAAGAAAATTAAAAATAAAAAGGGGTGAGAGCATCTGCCCGACTCAGGGGTTTCGGGGTTAAACCCCGGTGGGGACCTTTTTTAATTTTGTCTATTAAGATTTCCCCATCATAACAGCGTCATAGCGAAAATAAAAATAATATCTGGACATCAAGCAAAAGCAAAGCGCTTGATGTAAATTCGCCTTTGGTTTCACTTGCACCCACGAGTTTAAAAGTTTCTTATACTCTCTCTAAATCTAACTCTTCTGGAAGGAAAAAAGATTAACTTTATGCCCAAAAGAATTTAAAAAAACAATTGTTTCCCAAAAAAAAACGAAATTAAACGTATTTCCCATTTTTCTGGGTAAGTTTTTCTGCCCATTTTCATACTTTTTTGAAATTTATTAAATATACCATCAATCGCAACTGCATTATTTTTGGCAACATTTTCACAAAGTAGGCCCATACAGCCACCGAGGTTTGTAAATTACCCGTGTCAACGGGACACCCGACGTTCTTTTTGTTTCGTAAAATGCGTGACCTTGTAACCGACAATTCTGTCACATCGAGAAAAAGGAAACTGGTTTATTTCATTCATTATTTTTTGTGACTCTGCTAGTTTTCATCTTAGAAAATGGGGTCTCCATGAAAAAAAGTATAAAAAGTGTGTGGTGTAGGTGTGTAGGGTTAAGTTGAAAAAAAAATTGCTCACATGCGGTTTTTTATAGAAAACGGAATTGTAAGAATTTCGTTTGTGTGTGAATAATATTTTACTTGGGTCGATAGTTTTATTTATATCTTTAAACCCTTTGGCTTTATAGTAGGCGAATAGACGCGTTATGTTATACTTTTAAAATAAATTAAAAAGTACTACACCGGGGTTTGAACCCCGGGGCCCGGGACCCTTGCTGTCCGGATTGTCCCTTTCCCCTGAGCTATGCACCCCAATTTAAATCTGTCTAATTTTGGGTTTTTTTGTACTTTTTAGAGGGAGCACTGAAAAAAAATAGAGAATCAAACCTCTCATAACCCTAGAGTTGGGCTTACATGTTTAACCTTGGCTTTATAAGTAGGCGACTTTTCTCTGTTTTTTGTACTTTAGACAAAAATTAAAAAAGGGCTACACCAGGATTTGAACCCCCCGGGGGCCCAAGCGTCCGTACATGTAAGTACAAAATAACCGAATTTGACAGTTTTTAAATGGGGGCTCATAGCTCATGGTAAAGCATAGCCCGGACAGCTAAGGGCCCGGGTTCAACCCCGGGGTTCACTTTTGAATTATATTTTATTAAAATATTATATATATTATATATATAAATTTTATATATAGTTTTGATTTGGGGAAGGTTGACAGGGTTTTGGGGAAAACATAGAGAACATAAAGCCCAGCCTGAAGGGGGGGGGCACAAAACTTTTTACCTGCTGATACAAAATGAGCTAATTTAAAGTTGTTACCCCCTTTAAACCACGACGCGTTTCGCCCCTTCTGGGACTCTTCAGGCGGGTGGTGGCCACTAAAAAAAAGCTAACTACATGCAACCCAAAAATCACAAACAAAAAAACCCCCCAAACCCCCGTGGTAGGGCCCCGCAAGAAGAAATTTTTGCAAGATGTTGTCATCACAGCAAGGTTACTTTACACACCCCTTCTACTGGGGGCCCCCAGTCAGCACAGACAGTAAGGGGGGTTCCCTCCAACTCTGGGGCTCGGGACAAGAAAAACCATACTTTCCCTGGATTGAACCAGGACCCTTTGGAACAAAAGAAAAGTGCCCTCCTGCTGTTGCTGGGCAAAGGGGCCTTTCATTCATACAAAAAGAAAAAGGGTTTGAGATAGAAGGGTGGAAAGTCCAACACAGCACAACCCGGAGGGGGCTTCCTCCTAACTCTGGTGCTTGGGCACAAAAAAAACCTGTCTTACCCCCGGATTTGAACCAAGACCCTGGCAACGGGAGGGTGCCCTACTAATTGGACTGGGATTCGAAAACGAAAAAGGAAAAAAGACTACAAAATGCAAGCTCTTGGCTATGCACAGTACACGTGCTATATTAGCTTTTGGGCTGCAGATGAGGGGTTAAGGGAAAAAGACGATAGGGTCTAACGGGTTCATCACCTGCTGGCCCCCCCACGGGACAAGGAGTCAACTTGTTATGAAAAAGGGAAAAACACGGCCCCACCAGAGGGTGTAGAGTGGGCTCCCCCCATCTCGACCCATAGGGAAAAAGAGGAAAGTATAGGTGTCAAATGATTTGGGTGTTAAATTTTAGTTTGGAAAAGGCCAAATGGCTATTTTGTTAGTTTGGAAAAGGGGTTGACAGGTTGGGAAAGATAGAGAACTAAGCCCACCTGAAGGGCGGGGGCGACAAAACTTTTCATGCTATGAAAACTGTAGCAATTTAAATTTGTTCCCTTAATCCCGACGCGTTTCGCCCTTCTGGGACTCTTCAGGGGGATGGTGGCCCTAAAATCAGCTAACTAATCCCCCAAAAAAAACTCAAAACACATAAAACCCTGTGGTGGGGCCACGCAAGAATAAATTCTGCAAGCATGTTGTCATCACAGCAATTACTTCAACATAATATATATATATAAACTCGTAAATATAATTTTTTTAGAGTCGATATTTTATTTTTTTGGGAAAAACAATGCTAAAACGTAGTCTAACGGTAAGTATTAAGGGTTACTATTTGTATTTTTGTTTTAGGCCGTATTTCTTTTTTAAGGGGAACTTAATATTTGTGTGGATTTAAAAAAATAAAACAAAGCTTATAAATTGTCCGCTCGAGATAGGGGGCCCCTTTTCCCACCAGTGTTTGTGTTTGTTGTAAATGCTATTTAAAATATGAGTAGGGTCAGTTTTGGGGAAATTATTTTGTTTCGATTCACATGACCATCCTTATTTCGATGGCGGGTTTCAGTAGTCCATTGTATTTACACACGCCACACCACAATTTACATGTTTGTATAATTTTTTTTTAACCCCCGAGAATACATTGGGGTTATCAGAAAAAAGAAATTTAAATTGTCCCACAAGGTATATTAAGATCTCAGGATTTTTATTCCGGGCGGGTTCAACCAACTTTGCATTAGAGACGAGTGCCTATTTAGTATTTTTTGCTAATTTAAAAATTTGTTAATTTAAAAGAGTGAAAAAATTTTACGCACTGCATAGAAATAAAAAAAAAAATAGGCTTGCATCCCGGCATTCGCCTAAGGGGTCAAGAATTCCCGGATGAAACTTTCAGTAGGATTGCTGGTGACGGGATTCAAACCTTTCCTTCCAAATCGAGCTCACGCGTTAGCAGAGCTCCTTAACGGGTTTTTCGGTCAAAACAAACCCTGCAGGGTTCGACAAATGCTAGTCGAGATCGGAGCTGTCGAAATATTTGTGGTCTGGAAAAATTTTTTCCAAACGGACAAACAGAGAGGCGTGTTTTTGTTAATATGCATTTGCCGCCTGCCGGCTGCCCCCTCGATATCCAATAACACATTGCCAATGCCCCGGGATATCTTCCCCCCCCCCACTTTAATAATTTTTTAATTTTAATTTTTTTACAACCCCTTTTCGCAACTTTCCCTTTTACCGACTTTTCCCCCCAGGGGGAAAAGGTT
>JAMZAV010011301.1:0-20543 GCA_024449915.1 Sweltsa coloradensis | reverse complement strand
GAAAAAATTTTCAGGGGTTATCAGGGCCAAACACGAGAAGGTTGCGAGTTGTAATTGATGGCCAAGCCCGCTTTAAGGAATAGTATTGATTCTTTCAATTGACAGCTACCTTGCATCTTCTGTGGATTTATGTCTTGGAAGTCAATAGTCACAACAAATAGCAGTTTTGTAAAAGTTCGTTCTGTGGCCCCGGTAGCTTAATTGTGTAGAGCAAATGGCACGTTAAGCCGGAGGTTCGGGGTTTTCGAACCCCAGTCGGGGCAAACTTTTTCGTCGACAACTGCAATGAAAATAAATAACTATGTCCTTAAAGCGGGCTTGTTTAAAAAACCTTAGAGAGAGATAGATAGAAAGATAGATAAGGGTCTTTATTGTAAGGCGGGATTAAGGCTAGTGAAGCCTTATCTTCCATCCAACCTAATACTAATAATAATAATAATAATACATTTGATAATGAAGAAAAACATTACATGATTATATAAAATATTGAAATAATAAATGAAATACATTATGGTCGCATTATTGCAAAGTTAAAATTTTCTAGGTGTATATTAATGTTATCCCAAATTATGAATTTTGAGTCTATTTATGCAAGTCTGCAATAGTTTAAGAAACATCCATTCATCCATTCACACAAAGTACAAAATTAATATAGCTTTAGACATTGTGTCAGAAATACGGTGAGCAGGAGCAGGTTGTGGTATGCATTACTCAATCATTAATTTAACAAAGGCTGTAGCGACTGAGTTTATAGCTGTTAATTAATTATATTTACTCAAGTAATGTTGATGTACTTTATGCTTGAAAGTGTCGTAACTAATTCCGTAAACATCCCTGATGCTCGTTGGGAAGTATTCCAGACTCGAATAGCGTTTATTGTAAAAGAGTGGTAAAGAAGATTGGTTCTATGGGTTGGAAATTTTAAACTGAGTACCTGATCTAGATTTTATGTTGAAGGTATGGTTTGAGAATAGGTATTGAAAATTAGATGCTAGGTACGAAGGTGTTGATGTTGAGAGCAGACGATGAACAAGGCAAATCGAGTGTAGATTTCTACGGTCATTTAGACGAATCCACGCAAGATTTTTGAATCCAGGGGTAATATGATCATTTTTTTTTATACCAAAGATGAAACGAACACAGGCATTTGAGCTCTCGAAGACGAATAGAGAGGTCTTCAGTAAGGTCATTGTACACAACGTCGCAATAATAAAAATGAGGCATGACGGGGCTTTGTACGAGCATTGTTTTTAATTTTTTTGGGAGGAATTTTTTTAAAAAACGGTTTAAAGAGTGTAAAGATGCGTAGGTTTTCTGACACACGTGTTTGATATGTTCGGTCCAGGTCATGTCATCTGTCATAAACAGTCCCAATTTTCTAAAATGACGCTAAAAAGGGTATAGTCGTGCCGTTTAAGGTAAAAGAGAGAAACTTATTTTCAAGTAAAATGGAGTTGTTTTGGAATTTAATTATTTTATAGTAGAATTAATTGATATCACATATTTATATTCAAAATACCTACATTCATTAAATTCAGAACAAATTCTTGTTTAGGCATTCGGTAACCCAATCAAAAGAAAGCAGTAATTCTGTTATTTTTTTCAAATATGATTTTCGTTTCAACATGACCTCTATAATAGCTGTAACTTATAATATCACACGAATATTGCAAATTCGGTTACCAGCGCGAAATTTGGCATTCGGGTAGATAATAATATCGTAACTAATAATTCGTTGGGAGTCAAGCGATACTTCACTCCAAACGTCCCGTAAATCATCCCTTAAAATTAAAATAATTGATAGATTGAACCCAAAATATTATTTTTATTCAATTTACTAATAAAAATTATGTTTTAATTTGTATTCATCTAATCGACCAACCCTCATTTCCTCAAAAACATTTTTTCAATCCCCACCCCTAATAATAGTGAGGCAGTTGTCAGCATGAAATTTGGCATAGAGGTATATTATAATATGAAAAATAATAATTCGCCGGACGAAGGCAAGCGATACTTATTATTCTTAGCTAAACTCAAAAATTATATTTCATACAGGTTTTAACTATATTTATAAATTTAAAGTAATGGACAAATTATTCGGTCCACCATGACCGGACAAAAATGGTCAGCTTTGTTTCGTGCTTGGTCTCATCATTAAAATCTCCCATAAGAAATAATATTTGGACGATCTTATGTCCCGTGCCCTTTTGGAGGATTTTAATCCAAAAATTTTTGGCCATTATGGACTTTAATCGACAGCCTTTTCTTTAAATCTTTAATTTTGTTTTGTAATTTGGGCAAGAGTTTTTGGTTAAAATATGCTGATAACCAAGAAGGGGTGTGACTTTGAATTGCTTTTTTTTGGGCGTGTTTGTGTGTTGAGAGCCACTTTCGTTCAAAAAAAATATTCGCATTTTTTCGCATTTCGCAACAAATATCCACAGACGGTGATTAACAAAAATTCAACGCTCCTAAAATAAAACAACAGATATGGTCAGGATGAGAAACCATTAAAAACTCTTTGTCTCCAATACATTCCTGGATTTTTCCGAAAATCTACGAAGACGTCTAAATAATTCAACTTTTAGAACAACTTTCAAATCATCTAATACTTATCGAGCATATGAACTACAAATAAACCTTTTAATGAGTGTCAAAATTCAAAAATTCAGTTTATGCCATTCCGTGCGATTATGTAAGATCTTTTTTGGAAAATCAAGAGACCATTAAAATTCGTTCGCAAAAACACAAAAATAATGTCAACAAGAAATTATCAGCCATTTCATTGCTAGAAAAACATTATGAAAGTCGAGACATCATTCTATAAAATGGCATGAAAACCCAGATTATTTTTTAAAAAAGGAAGATAATTATGTTAAAGAGGAAAATCAAAGAAGCCGCTTTAATAAATAATAATTTAAATTCAATCAGTCAACCAAAGCTATGATTTACCAGTGCTTTGGAATACAATCTTAAATAAAGAAGTTGCTATGGCTGTAAACAGAAGAATTGTTACAAGAACCTGAAGAAAAAGCTGGAGTAGCTTTGAAATATCGTTGAAATATAAAAATAAAATATAACCTGTGTCAAGTTTAAAAAATGTGTTTATTGTAAAAAAATAACAGGTTTAAGCCGATTTAAGAAATTCCTTAAAACGCGAAATTTCGCAAATTTCAGGATAAAAAACTTTAAAAAAAATGGTGACATCGATTCCACCCACCATCCTTTAAAATTAGAATGGGGTTGGGAATAGGTTGGTCGTATTCTAAAAATTATCATTATTGAAACTAGGAAAACGCTTTTAAATCCCGCCGCGTTTATGGATGAGCGTTTTTTTTAAGTTTTTGTTTGCGTTTTGTGCGTTTGTTTGCACTTTTCCTTTGCAAGTGCTTTTTGAATGCATTGTAGGTGATTGTTGTCAAGTTTCTATTGTAACTTGTTAATTGGTATTATAAACTTCAAAAAACTCATATTAAAACCTTTATTTCTGTGGATTCTGACTAACTTTTCCAACATTTTCTTTCAAAAGGTACAACATCACCATAACCTTTATGTCCATGTGAAATCTGATTGTTGTAGCTCCACCCGTTCGGTCAGAATCGGCCCAAATGTGACGAAAATATCGCACTAAAAATCGAAAAAAATCGTAAAAGTACGATATTCATGAGAAATATTTCTTCGATTGTACCCAAAAACAATACACCTCTAAGTTCAGAGAAAACGAAGGTCCGGTCAAATTTTCATCAAGATCGCATATGCCGTTTGCCCGGTAGAGAGCGAACAAACAGAAAGAAAAAAACACAAAAAACACCCGAGCTAAATTTTTTAGGGGGTCAGTGAAATTGAAGTCTTCGCTTCCGCTCGCTACGCTCGCTACGCTCATCCAATAATTCATTTTTTAATGCTTCGGTACAATTTGAATTAGTCCTTATAATTGTTTGTCGATGTTATTTAGTTCAATCAACCCACTCTCGATCAAGTTTTTTTAACACATACCCTAATAGTGTATGTTATTTTTATTTTATTTTTATTAATATTATGCATTCATTTTTTCCCATATCATTAAACAGACCAAATATGTAATTTTATAAAAGAAAAAATTTGAATGCAAGAGCAACAGAAAGAGCATTTGCCCCGTAGTACTTTCGTATCTGTTACCCTTGGTATACAAAATCCCCACATTACAAAAGACGTCGTATCAAGTTAAAATTATACATGTCAAATAAACACAACTTAATATTAATAAGACACATTAAAAACCCTTCCACATCAACGAACAAATCTAAAAACAAATTCCTAATTAAAAACCCTCTTAATACCCATGTTGAAACATCTGTCACTTTATAAATCACTTGGTAGAAGATTCCACAACGAAACAGATCGATTAAAAAAACTATTCTGGTACGCCGATGTTCTGGCCCTACCCGTGTTGTTTCTTGGGAGTTGTCGTTCTCTTATGGATATTCTGTACATATATTTTACTCGTAATGTTTAGCACTAAATAGTGAAATCGTAACAGAGCAAACTCCAAAAGTGTGATGTAGGCATTGGAGGATTGAAAAATTTTAAAAAGGTTACAAAAAGGTTTTCTGTAACAGATCGACGGACCGACCCCTTTCAAATTGCACGAGAGGGTTCTAAAACTTAATTTACATAGATGAAATTTGCTCATATGGTCAGTTTTAACGATTAATTGACAGGTAGGCCTACTCTAGAGTCTAGACTTTAGAGGGCTGGGAGACCCACTTAGGCTTCTTATCAGTACAATCCTTTCGAAGAACAGATAAAAATCATGTAGCACCGAACTGCGTCTAATCTACGACACTGTCGCGTGTTCACGCTTGAATAGCCCAAGAACGCCAGAATTATGTCTCCCCTGTCAGTCACTGACAATGAAGTAGCAACATAAAACAAATTTTTTATGTGTTTAGAACCACGTCCAACTTCCCTGACCTTGGAAGAGGTTTCATTGAAAGTTGTACAAATAACTTGAACACCTAGAAGTACTCCATTCATGTCATGATTGACCAAGTCATGATGACCAAGTGGCTGCGCGCAAATATAAAATAATTTAATAGTTACAAACATTGACTTTAAACGTGACAACTCTGTCACAAATGTTATAGAGCGAGAGATTTGATTTGATTTGATTGTCGTCTTTATTGATGGCGGGATTAAGGCCTGTTAAGCCTTCTTTTCCATCCAACCACTTCCTAATTACATTACAACACATCACAACATTACAGGATTACATAAAATATTGAAATAAATTTAAATACTATGATCACACAAGTTAAATGTGCAATTTAAGAGCTAAAAATAATGTTTACCTCATACTAAAATAACTAAAATAACTAAATTATGTAATAATACATTAAATACATTAGGAGCAACATTATTGCAGAGTTAAAATTTTCTAGGTATATGGTAATGTTATGCAAATTATGGATTTTTAAAAGTCGATCGATGAAGTGAACTACCCTATCAAAAACAACAATTTCTTTAACATTAAATAAACTTAAAACACCTTAAAATAATACTTTTATCTATATTATCATCATCTAGTATTATTTAAAACGGTATTCAACACAACTTCACCAATTTATGTATTTTATACAAAGTAAATAATAATATTGTTCTGTTCTAAATACGCGTGTTGTATTTTGACTCCAGTAGTATATCATGCTAGGCACAATCATAAACTAAATATTATTCAATAATCGATGTATAAATATTTGTAGCAATTGAGTAAGAAATGGTGAAGAAATGCAAAACGAACATAATTCTCTATATATACGTATTCATCGACATTAAGATAGTCAAAACCACAAATTAAGATTTAAATTCTACCTTTCTTGTAGCAAATAACCACATGTTGACTTGGCAACATAGCACTGGTTTGTTATGATGTAGTTCTGAATGTCCCAAAGGATGTAGCAAGCTACCAGCGTCCACCTCGAACTTATATTATATACAAATAAATAGTAGTTGCGTACATCTGCAGAATATGGCTGTGTATTACGACAAAGAAACATTGGCTGATTGATTTGCAAGTGTAAACAGCGCCCGCATTGCAAACAATGAGCTTTTATGCTCGTTTTTTCTTAGCGTCCCTCAAACGCCCCGCGTCTGTCTGCAGGAGTATTCATCTGAGCCGCCCCAAAGCCGTGGACACAAGTGGCATGCGCGCAGCGTGTTCGCGTAGCATGCAAGAGGTACCCGGTTCGAGACCTGCCTGAGCGTTTTTTTTTTCCTTAGTTTTTCCGGAAATATTAATTATTTAATCTTTATCCTTGATAGATTTAATTTTTGTAATCTTTTCGGGAAAGTTACTCTTTTCTTTTCTTTTATATTTAATGTATATTTGCCACAGCCTCTGTTGGTAATCTCTTGGTAAGAACAGGTGGATTTGAAAGTGGTCTCATCTAGGCCTAATTTAGAAAAATGTACCAAGGCCCCAAGCATGTCTTGCAATCTCCCGTGCACGCTCGTAGATTTATAGATGAAATGGAATAAATAAATAATATAAACAAATAAAATAAAAATATAAATAAATGAACAATAAGTACGTTCACATAATTGTCTACTAGTCTACCGCCTAATCCATTGGTTTACAAATTAGGGGCGCAGATAACTAAATATTGGATTGATATGAATGCTGAGCCGCGAGCAGAATAGGCATTGAAGGTGTAGGCACACCCACCCCTGTCGCTCGTCATCGACAGCCGACTACAGCGTGCGACGTCAAGGCGCTGTTGTCGGATTTATTGTAACGTTCGCCGGGCACGGGAGATATTACGACATAACATCTCAAATATCTCGAAAACGAACCCCGTTTGACCACAATTTCCAAAGCAAATAATGTTAGTCGTGAAATTATCTACATTTTGCACTAAATTTGTTAATATTCATTAACAGGTCACGATGTTACGCAACGATATACGATTGAAAGTGTAGGTTTTCGTTCAGCTACAATGCATAAGATAGGGAATTCCAGCGCAGTTCCAAACGCAATAGATAAAAAACTAGTACCGTTAGGCGCACAAAGTTTTTTGCTATACTCCCAAGCTCAATCTCATCTTGCAGTACCTGTAATCTGAAGGATATCTATTACATTGCGCAGTTATCATCGATCGACTTTAAATCTATTTAATGTAAATCTTCAATAGTTTAAGAACATTCGTCATCCATTCACACAAAAGTACACTATTATATGGCTTTGGCATTGTTGTGCAGAAGAATACAAGTGAGCCGGAGCGTTGTGGAGGCATTACTCAATCTTTAACAAAGGCTGTAGCGTCTAGAGTTTATAGCTCTAATTAATTATAATTAACTCAAGTAATATTGATGTACTTTACGCTTGAAAGTGTCCGTACCTAATTCCGTAAACCATCCCGGATGCTGGTTGGGAGAGTATTCCAGACTCGAATAGCGTTTATTGTAAAAGAGTGATCAAGAAGATTGGTTCTATGGGTTGGGAATACCTGATCTAGATCTAGTATTGAAGGTAAGAGAGCGAGAGAGAGAGAGAGAGAGAGAGAGATAGAGAGAGAGATTGATTTGAGTGATGAGGAAACAACAAATAAAACAAACAAAAACATTGGAGCTAAATTTTTTGAGGGGTCAGTGAAAATTGAAGTCTTCGCTTCGCTCATTGGATAAGCGTAGCGAGCGAAGCGAGTGAAGCGAAGACTTCAATTTCACTGACCCCCCAAAAAATTTAGCTCTGGTGTTTTTTTTTTTTTTTTTTTTTTTTGTCTGTTTGTTCCTTCTACCGGGGGAAACCGCCGACAATATCGATCTTGATGAAAAATTTGACAGGGGAACCTTCAAATCTCTGAACTTAGACTGCTACGTTTTTGGGTACATCGATAAATATTTTCATTAATATCGTACTTTAATTACGATTTTTTGTCGATTTTTTATGCGATATTTTCGTGACATTTGGGCTGAATTCTGCCACAACGGGGTAGGGCTACAACGTTCTATTCACATGGACATTAGGTTTATGGTGATGGAGTACCTTTTTGCAGAAAAAAATGAAAAAGTTAACCAGAATCCATAGAAATTCAGAGCTTTAAAATTATAAGTTTTTTCGTAAATAATAACAATTGACAAGGTAACATAGAATCTTGACACAATCACCAAACAAGCATAGACATCAAAGTCAAGCACTTGCAAGTAAAGATATCCCACGCAAACCAAAAACTTAAAAAAAAACTCATCCATCAAACGCGGCGGGACTTTAGCGTTTTCCTATGTAATTAAATAACTCCATTTGGTTTCAACACAATAAGTCCAAGAATTGGGTACTCCAACAGATTAATCGTGGCTGCAATCTTATGTGATCGGCGCAATGAGCTTTGTTGGGATTTCCTTATAACTTGGGGCGCGATCTGAAACTCGTGGAGTAAATATTAATGTATATCCGTCTTTGGCAGTTTTTCGTACTTTCCCTCTCCTTTTCATTGAATGAGCTTATCACTATGAAAACGCTCATTGGACGCGTTGTTGAGCGAGCACCGTACGTGCAACATGACCCGAGTACACATTCCATAAGTGTCCACCACACAGAACTGTAGGCCTAACTGGATATTGACTTTGTCACTTTTATACTATGCCAACATCTTT
Organism: Sweltsa coloradensis; assembly: GCA_024449915.1. NCBI lineage: Eukaryota > Metazoa > Arthropoda > Insecta > Plecoptera > Chloroperlidae > Sweltsa > Sweltsa coloradensis. The sequence continues at coordinate 11,912 of JAMZAV010011301.1, read as the reverse complement.
GCAGTTGTACTAATTCACGTCATGGCCTTCTAAAGTGTATCTTTGTATCTTCACTGCCTCCTTTCATTTTTTAACTTCAGTTTTCAAATTATGATATAATAAGTCTTTAAAGATCTTGACCGATAATTAGACTTAAATTTGGTAATTTGAGAGAATGTGTACTTATTGACCCTTCAAAATTCATCACGATCGGAACTTGTTTTTTTTTTTTATAGATCACCAACAATCGGATTTTTTTTGCAAAAACAAACTATACAGCAACCCGCCTAGGTGCATGTACAGGTGTAAAAAATATTCAGGTCGCTCAAGAAACGTGCGCCGTATCCGAAGCCAGTAACAAAAAAAAAACCGACTTTCGAGCCAGAAGAATTCAGTGGAGACGCTCGCTACGCTCGCTCATAATTTGTTTATTATTTTATAGCTTATTAACCTTGTTCTTGTGGTTTCAATTTTTGTTTATTGTTTTGTTACAAATATAGGGAAATCTTCTCGATAAACCTCGTATGGACCGCCTACAAGTGAGGCGTATTAAGTGCGTTTGAAAGTCGTGGAATAATTATATTTCAGAACCTCAGTCCAATTTATTGTACTCCCCCTCTCCATGTTCATTCAATAGACTTGTCTTATCATACTAAATGATAATGTATTTTGGTCGTCGTCATTAACCTCGCTGCTTGTGGATCAGATTTTTAGTATTCTGATTAAATATAGGGTTCTGGGTATCGTCGCGATGACATTGAGGGATACCGTATCGTGGGCGTATTGTTGCGTTCTGAAGTGTACGTGAAAGTAACTGGTATTTCGACATTTAAACTCATATTCGTACTCCCTCGCTCCCGGTAACATTTGCAGAAGTTTTTCACATTCCATTGCATGTATTTTAATCGTAATTCTTTATTAACGTCGTTTGCCTGTGGTTTAGTCTTTGAAATATATATATCGGTGCAATAAAACCTCTTTGAAGCAATCACTCAATAACTTGTTATAAAAATTAATCTTATTATTAGATTTAAAACAAGGTGAGTAATGATTTTTAATTATTCATCAACTCATATTCGTACACTCTGTTTCCATGGTAATTTCCATTATTTTTTAGTTGGATGAGCGAAACGAAGACTTCAATTTCACTCACCCCCAAAAAATTTAGCTAGGGTGTTTTTTATTTTTTTTGTTTTATTTTGTCTGTTTATTCGCTCTCTACCGGGCAAACGCATATGCAAATCTTGATGAAAAATTTGAGGGGCACCTTCGAAATCTTCTGACTTAGAGGTGTATTGTTTTTGGTACAATCGAAGAATAATTTCTCATGAATACGTAGCTTTTACGATTTTTTTTCGATTTTTTAGAGTGCTATATTTTCGTGACATTTGGGGCGGATTCTGACCCAACGAAGTGGGGCTACCAACGTTCATATTTTACATGTACATTAAGTTAATATTATGTTTGCTTTTTGAAAGAAAAAGTTTGAAAAAGTTTAGCCGATCCTAGAATAAGGTTTTAAGATGAGGTGTTTTTTAGGTTTAGAATAACAATTAACAGTAACAATAGAACCTTACAACTACAATTGCATTCTAAAAGCACTTGAAAAGGAAAAGTGGTCCTACGCAACTAAAAACTTAAAAAAAGGTCTCCATCCACGCTGGCGGGACTTAGCGTTATCCTAGTTATTGAATGAGCGAAAGCGAAGACTTGCAAGTTTCATCATTGACCCACCGAAAAAATTTGCTCGTTTATTTTTTTTGTATTTTTGTCTGTTGTGTTCGCTCTCACCGGGCAAACGGCTTATGCGATCTGATGAAAATTGGAGGGGAACCTTTCGAAATGCTTTGACTTAGACTGTAATTGGTTTTAAGGTACAATCAAAGAAATATATTTTCTATTAATATCGTCCTTTTACGCTTTTTTCGATTTTTAGTGCGATATTTTCGTTATATTTGACTCCGCGTCCGGGCAACGGATCTCGCGATCTTGATGAAACTTTATGGAAACTTTAAAATCACTAGTTTAGATATGATATGATTTTAAGGCATCGAATAAATATTTCCCCTAAATATCTTACTTTTACGACTTTTAGTGTGTTATTTTCGTGACATTTGGGCCGATTCTGACCAAACGGGTGGGGCCTAACAACGTTTCATATTTTACATGTTTATTAAGGTAATGGCTATGTATTGCTTTACTAAGGAAAATGTGAAAAAGTTAGCCAGAATCCATAGAAAAGGTTTTTAATATAAGTTTTTTTGAGGTACATTATAGAATTAAACAAGTAACTATAGAAAACTTGACAACATTACCTACAATTCGTTCATAAAGCAATCTTTCGGTCCTACAGATATTTGACATTCTATTACCCTAGACAATAAAGTCCTTTATAAAAATATCTTATTTACAAAAATGATTTTGCAAGTTGCAATGGAACTTGAAGAGTAAATTAGAATCCCACGATACTTAATTTTTTAAAAAGCTCATCCATCAACGCGACGGGACTTAAGCGTTTTCCTAGATTACATAAATTCTTTCCCGTTCTGCGTTGATATTTATAAAATTGAAAATCAATCAAAATTATTAAAAATGTCTCGATGAACCTTTCTGCAATTACCCAAATGGATGGTGTAAATTCACATAAACAGGTGGAGTATGGTATTTCATGTTTGGTCAATATAATTGGTTTTTACTCTGCAATTAAAACAATGGTTTGCCCTTGAGTAAATTCATTTCACGTAGATTACTCTTGTTAGTAAGGTTTACTTGTCATGTAACGTATTTATAATATCTTAACTTGGAGTGGGAGTACGCATGCCGAGGGAAGAGCAATATATTTCATTACACAAGAGACCACAAAGCTATCCAGAGCGCCCTGCTAAGTCTGCAACTCGCAAAGCGCGCCCCTGCAGATCGCTGTGGCCGCAACACTTTGTACATCAACGTGTGGCAGGCAGTAGGCCTATGCTGCTCAGGCGCGAAATCACAGAGTGGAAGAATGTTTTCAGATTGAGTAATAGCTCGACAAAGATGTCCAGATGAACGCATGTCCAGATAGATGCATGTCCAGATGGACGCATGTCCAGTTGAAGCATGTCCAGTTGGCGTCTGTCCAGTTGGATCAGTGTCCAGTTGGATACCTGCCAATCTACAACACAACTTAGCAATATGCGTATCCCACTTAAACGTGCCATCAATGACCACACCTGAATATTCATGCTCTAAAGTATTTTCTATGGTTTTTTGGCAGTTACATAAAACATTGTGTGAAATACAGTCCTTCCGAAAGTTCTTATGCAGGCATGCATAATCATGGAAAATTATATTTAGTTTTTGCACTTTAGTAAAAGGCGAATGTATATGCATGGCTTTAGTTTTTTTATAGTTTATGGTTTAGTAGTAGTAGTAGTAGTAGTAGTAGTTAGTAGTAGTAGTAGTAGTAGTAGTAGTAGTAGTAGTAGTAGTAGTAGTAGTAGTAGTATAAGAAGTAATAGTAGTAGTAGTTTGTTTTTTTTTTGTTTTTTTTTAAGTTGCCTTTATTGAACAATTTATTTACAGATACAATCGATTGTCCTGCGAAGCTACAAAACAGCTTATCTGCAGGTTCAAATCTTTTATACATGTGTACATAGTAATACAATAAAATCAATCCCTTGGAATCCAGTTCCTATGTCAATACAGATGATATTTCCATGACAGTTATGCATTCTTGACAAAACAAAATTAAATTAAATTGATTATTTATTTTTAATACGGCAACATTGAATTTAAATATTCCCTAGACTGAAATTGAAAGACAACAAAAGTCAATAAAACAACAAAATAACTAAATAAGAATAATATACTAATTTTATAATAATTGTAACACAGTGCACTAACAACGGAAAACCAGCTGCAGGCATTTGATTAGCTTTTTTTAAAGGGCCAAATTCCACCACAACAGAAAAACCATGATCAAACATCACACAATAGCACATTCTTACATTTCACATGATTACAGTTCGGCACCACGAGACCCTGCACAGACCACAATTCGCTATATTTCAGTATTTTTAAATAGACGATTATTTTTTAACGATTGAAATAGGTTAATCATGAGTTATTAAACACAACGTAACTTTTTTATTTTTCATTTATAAATATGTAATCTTTTAAACTTGTCCTTTAATTTTGCATAGGTTTTAACGTTTTTTTGACATTTTCAGGCAATTCATTGCATAACGCCCGTACAGCATATGTATGCAACGCAAACCTAGTTGGTGTAACACACGTGGAACCACATACATACAATCATTTCCACTCCGTGTATGGTACGTACTTTCTATACTTTTTTCAGACTTGATTTGAAAAGGTTGTTTAATAATAAAATAATAAAAATACATTTTCTGCACCGGCAGAATGTTACCAATATTGGTAGGTTTTGAATAGTGTGATGATTTTAACAACAATTTGTTGAGTCAACAAAGAGCGCAACCATAGATTTTGCATTAATTCCAGAGGATACAAGAGTGAGTGTAGACGCCGATCCCCAAGCAGTTATCCATACGACAATATGAATGAACAATGCAATAGTAAAAAAACCATTTTTAAAATAGTAAAGGAAATAGGTCACGTATTTGAAAAATATAGAAAGACTATATTCGAATACTTTTTTGCAAGTTTTCCCGTGTAATTTAAAAGAGAAAGTGGTATCTACCACAATTCCCAAGTTATGGTATTTTGTGTTAACACTCGACATTGGACGGACATACTACACAATGACGAATATTAAACATTTGAAATGTAGAAGTGTACGACGGGTAGAACAGACTGTTTTAGACACATGCGGTGCCACTGTACCTTTATCTTACGTCACTTAGTTTGTTGGGCGCATGAATGCACTTATGTGTAGTTTTCCCTAAGTTTTTTAACACTAGACCCATGTCATGAAAGCCATTGTGTTGAAATGAAATGTGATAATCCTGTTTTAATTGTGTTATGCTAACGATCAAGTCGGTATGCGTGATTGCCAACACAGTATCATCTGGTATAAATATACCTTACAATATCTAAACACATTTGGCATACTATTATATATATAAAAGAAAAAGGGTTGTTCCTATAATGTGAGTCGCTTGTGGCTACCCCGTATTTAATTTTTATAAAATTACTGCTAAATTCAGCCATCATTTTAACTATAATGTCCGCGTTCAGTTAAAAAATTTCTAAAACCATGAAAGAGATTGGCCCCACGAACACGGCTTTATTCTAACATTTCGAGTAAATGTCCATTTTACCCTTATGCGGTGAAGCGCTTTGGCAAAATCTACAAAAACACAAAATGCAATTTATTTTTATCAAGTTGACCATTATGTAATTCGAAAATTCATCTAAGCCATGTCCGTCCTTTAGTTACCTTTTTGAAGACCAAATTGCACGATGGCGTTAAAATGTGTGGGTTATCCTATTGCCGCATAGGTTCAGTGAAGACAGTGCAGTGGATAGAGTAGTACAGTATAGAATGATGTTAGTAGTAGAGTATGAGTAGTAATATATATATAGTAGTATAGTATATAGTATCGTTTGTTTTATTTTTAATTGTTTCTTTATAATTGGAAAAAATCCAAAAATACACATTTTTCAGCGCCGGCAAAAACTACTTACTATACTGGAGATCTGCGTTCGCTCTGTGAAACAACAAAACTATAGATAAAACATCTTCTCTGACTCTCCTGTTTGGGCGGTGATACAATAAATTCAGATAACACCAAATGAACCTTCTAAACTAAGAGTAACCATAGTATACAAGATCGAACATTATACTACCATATAACCACCCCCAAAGATTACATACTTTCAAAAACAAAACAAAACACGCTCATATCAATAATATCCATTCCTCTTTTTAATCCATTCTTTTATTTTCCTCTTCACCTCATTCATAGATTGTATATGGTTTTAAATTGTCAGGTAAGGATATTTAGTATTTGAGGTACAATATTTTTCTTGTCTAATCTCCAATAGTGTTGTAACTGGTTGCCGGTAATTAAAAATCTATCTCTATTGTCTTAGATCGAATGTATTTTGCGTCACAGCTTAGTAATCTTTGTCAAATCGTTTATTCGTTAGTATCATAATTAATTCATGTAGTTTCATTTACAACATTAACCAACATGACCATTGTTATGTCATACTTTGTGAGGATACATGATTTAAAAATACGTTGTTTCTTGAATGTTTAACATATAGACTTGCGCACATCTTACCGGATGTACGCCCCATGCTAGTAAGCCATACCTATTATAGACTCTACGCAGAGCGTGATAATACATAGCAATTTTTAAAACACCCCCCTATGGGACATATTGCTTTACTTTTGAAAATACTATACAAGCTGATCTAAGCCGATTACCTAATTGATCTCAATATAAGAAACTCTCATTTGAAATTGTATCTATTATGGACACCTAAATACGTAAATAGCTGATTTAACGTTTCTAGTACTTTTGCACCATACATAGTAGTAGTGTATAGTATAGTAGTTAGATAGTAGTAGTCAGAGTAGGTATATAGTAGGTAGTAGTTAGGAGTATATATTATAGTAGTTAGTATGTAGTAGTAGTAAGTAGTAGTATGTAGTATTGTAGTAGTCATATAGTAGTAGTAAAGTAGTAGTAGTAGTAATAGTAGTATATAGTAGTAGTCAGTGTAGTAGTAGTAGTAAGTAGTAGTAGTAGTAGTAGTAGTATAGTTTTTTTTTTTTTTGTTTGTTGTTGATTGTTCTTATTTGGAAAAAAATACAAACTACAGCAATTTCAGACTCCGCAAACTCTTCAACGTAGCGTTTTCTGCAGAGTCCTTCTTTAACAACAAAAACCATATATAACATAATCTCTGCTCTCTTTTGTCGTGATACAATAAATTCCGATAACAAAAAATGAAAAACATTCTAAACTAAAGAGTCACACAATAGGGATACAATATAAGAAACGATTATATCTACATCTCACCCACCCACCAAAGATACTAACTTCAAACACAAGGAACAAAGAAAATCATAGAAATAATATTCATTTCCCTTTTTTTTTTATTATCCATTCTTTATTTGCCCTCTTCACCTCATTCTAGATTTTTGATTTTAATTGTCAGGTAAGGTATTTAAGAATTTAGGTACAATAATTTTTCGTGTCCTGAATCTCCATTAATGTTGTATCTGTTGCCGTATTTAAACATCTTCTCTATTGTCTTGTATCGATTCTGTATTGTTGCGTCACAGCTAAGTAATCTTTGTCAAATAGTTATTCGTTAGTATCTATATTCTGTAGTTCATTGTGTGATTAAACTACATTACCATTATGTCATATCTTGTGAGGATACATTATCTTTAAAATACGTTTCCTGATGTTAACATTCTTGCTACATATGTAACCGATTTGCACGCCCATGCTAGTAGCGCGTGTGACCTAATTTATAGACTCTACCAGAGCGTGATAGACAACTTTTCAACCCTCACACCCTTGACATATTGCTTTAGAGTTTTTTATACGTATATCAAAAGCTGATCTATTACCGAATTAAATAATTTCTCAATATGAATACTATCCTTTGAAAGTGTGACTATTATGCACCTAAATCTAATTCTGTTACATTAATTTTCTAGTCACCCTTACACAGCTATTTACCATTAGTATTTCATTGACAGTAAGCCCCGTCATATTGATTTTGCATGGTCAAACCAGGCGTTTTTCATTTGAAACACATTTCTACTTTTTCTGATTGGGGTAGCATCTAAGGATGGGGTATATAGATCAGCATATTGCTTTTTCGGTAAAATTAATTGTTTAGAACCAATTAGCGTGAGCCCATTCTCAACAAATTTTTATAAAATCACGCTGCTATATAGCATTTTAGCAGATGTTTCTTAGATTTTTGGTTGAACTATAGCACCACGCTGTATCGTCATCGTAGCAAAGAAGTGCAAGAGTGGACAAATTCTTTACATTCCTTTAACAGGTCATTGCCACCATAAAGGGAGTGTTAAAGGCAAAGAGTCCCAGAATTAGATCCCTGTTGGAACTCCTGACGTGCATTTTCAAACAACATTGTTGCGTGTCGAACATATTGACTTTTAACACCATGCATCGTTTTGCAAAGAGTAGATCTTGAAACCAGTCTAATGATGGCCCCCGATATTCCCCGATACTATATCTAAAGTCATTGCAATAAGCGTTTGTGCAACAATCGTGTCGAAAGGCTGCCTGAAATCTATAAAATGTTAAAACATTAATGTTGTTGTTTAAACGTCCCCCTGACAATATCTGCGCAGATCGTCAACGGGGCATTTTCCCTGTACTTTTCCCTTTTTGTGTACCCATTATTGTTTGGTATCAATTATTTTAAAATCATTTAGAGTATTTTATTAGCAATGCTGGCCAGCTTACCGTTCCATTATTCGTTCTATTTACGTGCAAAATAGCAATATGTCTATACTTGAGAGAAATCTTTGTGATCGTGCCATTTTTTGTAAACGGTCTAACATCGAGGTCGCGTTTAAATGGGCAGCGGACACAACCCACGAGAAAGACAGGGTTCAATAGAGATGGGCATTACAAGGCTAATACTTCAGCACATATTGGCAAGTCTTTCCTTCGAATACATCTGCAACCGGACGTTTTTGCTATCACAACTCTTTAGTTAATCTTTTCCACGTTCTCTAACTTTCTCTTTTCAATAAGAGATTGTGTTATCTCGACCACTCCTGGGTGAATCATACAAGTTTTTAGACGAACTAGTCATGTTTAATACTACGTACACCCCTCATTAAAAACATCGGCGAACTCATTTGCTATTGTCATTCGAGGTATACTCGTGCCCATTGTGTTTAATTACGTCATCTACAGAATTCTTGTTCTCTTCTACCATTAACGTATTTATTTCCCTCCATACTTTCCTCATATGTTGTTTACAGTTATCAATATTAGTACTATTCAAGTAACTCAATTGTTGGGCAGTGTGGTTTATTTTTCTTATTTACTAAATTTCTCAGCCTCTTATACATTTATCAGCTTTATAAACATGATTTACAATGAATGCTTCCATTTTTATAAATCTTATCCCTTTTCACATATCATCTTAATTTCCCATCGTAATCCAGGGTTTGTCATTTTCTTTTTGCAATTTTATTTCATGTGCACGTCCACTGTATTGTACTAACTCATATAAGGTATTAAATGTGCTGGCACAATCTTTTCCATACAATCATTTGGATCATAGTACGTGCAATAACTGGCTCCCAATTTACATTAAGTATTTCCTCCCTTAACTTTTTTTCATTTATAACCTTTTTTTTCACTGTCAACACGAGCTGACTTCCGATGTTTTTACTACCTGCTCCACTTTACCCGATTTCAAGCAATATTACTTAATGATCAAGATTGTTGGACGTCACAATTACAGATACGACGGTCATCACCCTTCTATTTACCCTAACGAAACCTGGTCGTATACACGGTTTTTGTAATTCGTCAAGCCTGCAATCCCCCCTTGTTCATTATACATTACACCTCAATCAAACCATGACTAACCATTACATTCATATTACATTTCTACTTGATTCGATGCATTGATCAATATAATTCAAAATTTAAACATCCCCCAAAACTGATATCTGCTCCGTATCGTCTACGCCACTAAACAATTGATTCATATCTCCGCGATAAAACGTCGAACCGCGTAATTTGGGGCCTGTACACAGCCACCACGCCGTGTGACAGTCCCATCCACAATAACATTTCCTGTTATAACCATTCAAAAGAGCGGAAACTAGTATAATTAATGTGAAAATATTCAAGGTTTGTTTTACTACACAACCAAGCCCCCCACCTCTCCTGCTTGTTACGAAGTGTCGTAAACATTTCATATCCCTCAAGTTGAAGAATTATTCATCATCTTGATATTTACTTCCCACCCAATACTAAATTCTATTAATTGGATTGCATTTTGAAACATGTTTATAAATTCATCATAACCTTCTTTCTCATTGCCGTAATCATTGTGAGCAATAAAGAGTTGTTACGATACCCCTGCATTCTCAACACACAGTCACTGTGACATTACCGGGGTCAGCACCGGAGTCCACAACCGGCAAACGCTATTAAATCAATGTCATCACTGCGTCTAATAATGTAAACAATACACTCGTCGTCTGCCATTGTAATGGATGATTATCACAGTCCAAGTACGGGACAACTGGTGTAAGTCAGCATACTCTTCACATCTGCCCAAGTCGCTATTCCCTTGATATTTTGTGACTTGCATCCTTGCACCTTTATTTCACCAATATTTGCCGCTTAAACCATACATATTTGTAGCCATTTTCCTTAGCCACATTTTTCGCCTTCCAGAAGCAGGACTTAGTATTAGTATAGTAGTATTAGTAGTAGTAGTAGTAGTAGTAGTATAGTAGTAGTAGTAGTAGTAGTAGTAGTAGTAGTAGTAGTAGTAGTAGTAGTAGTAGTAGTAGTAGTAGTAGTAGTAGTAGTAGTAGTAGTAGTAGTATTTTTTTTTTTTTTTTTTTTTAAAGATTCCTTTATTGAACAACTTATTTACAGATACAATCGATTGTCCTGCGAAGCTGCAAAACAGCTTATCTGCAGGTTCAAATCTTTTTTTACATGTGTACATAGTAATACAATAAATCAATCCCTTGGACTCCAGTTCCTATGTCAATACAGATGATATTTCCATTACAGTTATGCATTCTTGACAAACAAAATAAAATAAAATTGATTATTTATTTTTAATATGGCAACATTGAATTTAAATATTCCCTAGAATGAAATTGAGGTATAACAAAATTCAATAATATTCAATAATAAACAACCAAAAAATAAAAAATAAAATAAAATAAAAATAAAAATAAGTAACACAACCTAAACAAAAGAAACAGCTGCAAGGCTTTGATAAAGCTTTCTTAAAGACCAAATTCCACCACAACCAAAAAAAAAAAAAAAAAACAACATGATAGCACATTTTGCATTTAAACATGACGACAGTTCGAGCACCACGACACGCACAACCACAATTCGTCTATTTTGCATTTTTTTTAACGATTTAATAGGTGAATCATGTAGGTTATTAAAAACAACGTAACTTTTCATTTTTCAATTTTTTTAAATATGTAATCTTTTAAACTTTCCTTTAATTTTGCAAAGGTTTGAACGTTAGTAGGGAGGAAATGAGCGTTCTGGACCACCTGATTTTCCGGAGCCTCGGAGCCAGTCGGATCCGCGCGCACCGGTCGTGTATAAGACGTTCGACTTTCACGCGGCGGCTGATTTAATCATAATATAACTTATGTTTCCATATCGTAGGGCGTAAGTCACACCACCCTTTTATTATTTCTCATTCCACAACCCCTCCAACCCCTCATTCATCCCCTATTTCAAAATTTTATTTTACGATTAATAAACTAAATACAATTTGTATATGCATACCATCGGGCCTTACCAAATACCACTCCCCAACCCCTCCTACCCCCACCCCACCCTTCAACGTCCATAGGAACATAACTAGCCAAAGGGCTTAACCTCCACCTAAGCGCATCCCCTCCCTCCCACACAAAACACCCCTATTTCAACTTATCATTTACTACGTACGCAACCACGTTTAGCAAAAGTATACATTAATAGGACCTAACCTCATATCCCTTTTACGCTCCCCAACCATTCGGGTAAAATGTTCGTACACGTTTATACCACCACCATAATTCAATTACATGCATACTCTTATATTCAAGCAATGTGCAATCAATTAGTTAATAGCCAAGGTCGATGATCCTACCGTAGCTGATACATCAGCATATTATCATAACATAATCGATAGTGCGTTCCGCGCAATATTGCAGTTTGCAGTTTCACAACGAGCGCGTGGCGTTGTCCTATTTTTGACTA
>JAMZAV010011300.1:0-19394 GCA_024449915.1 Sweltsa coloradensis | reverse complement strand
ACAGGTTTACCCGCTTTTCTGAAGTTCAGCAATTTCGAGTTATGTTTTGCAAGCATGGCATCCAATTTTGGGGTTATGGATTCCATGAAGTTCTGTTACCACTTCAGTGATTATTTGAGTTATCTCTTTGATAAACGTGGGCGATTTTAAGACTGCAGTTACCACTTGTTTGCCATTGTTTCGATTTCTTCGTTTTCTTCAGTTCCGCGACTGTTTTAGGCCTAGCAGCCTTGCCCTGCTCCAGGCCTAGGGCTCCACTGTGCCTGCTAGATCTATTCTTTCCAGTCATGGTTTTATTTATAGGCTTATTTATACTGTGTAAAGAAGATTATTCTAATGTCTATATATTTACCGAGTTTGCAACCACCTAGGCTTATAATTACTACTTAAAAACGACTTCAAGGATAAGGGGACTGACACACACACTACTCTATGTCGGCCATCTTGAGTCTATATATATATATATATTATATATATATTATATATATATATATAGTCTATATAAACTTGACTTTTGGGTCTCGCAGTGAATGTTGACAGTTCTTGAATGAAGCATATATTTGGGACATTATTTTACCTAGCCGATTACACTACCGATTAATGTCTGTGTTTATATGTAAGCAGATTACACCAGATGTTTGAAAAATGGATTTAACCTCATATCGCCCTTCGTTTTGCACATTTGCATTTGCATTTGGACTTTGTCAGCCGTTCACGGGAGATTTTTAGGCCTAGATTTGCTTTGGTGCGGTGTCAAAGTAGGCCTAGGGCCTACATGCAGAGTTGGGGAAGTTACCCAAAAATAGTAACTTTTTAAAAGTTAAGTTAGTTGACTTTAAAAGTAATTAGTTAAAGTTAAAGTTAGTTCAAAAATAAAGTAACTTGAAAGTTAAGTTACCAGAAAAAGTAACTTTTAAAAAGTTAGTTTTACGGCATTTGCGGCAGAAATGCTAATTTAACAAAAAATAAAAAAACTGAGGCAACTTATAACACACGGTCTATAAATTAAAATGAACAAGGAATGGAATTCAATAAATGTATACATCGGTAATGTATTGAAGACCGACTTTATTGTAAATTTTCATACATTGACTGTAAACAGGCCTCTTTCAGTATTTAGCTTCAAACACTAAAATTTCAACTTTAACACAACAGATCTATTTTAGGCCAATTTTAAGGAATAGAGAATTTTCAAAGTTTTTGTGCGGACATCTTTCCTCTTCTTTCGGAATAGATCAGTCCTCCTGCACTAAATATACGTTCCACACCAGCACTTGAAGGTATGGGGGTGTTGTATTTTAAGAACAACTTTTTTATGGTTGGCAGTGATTGTAGGACCTGTAAATTAGGTGATGGAAAGGAAAGAAATTTATTCATTTCTTCAATGCCTGATGTGGAAGTTGAAGCCGTTGGTTGATGGAAGTCGAAAATTGCGTCCTCATCATTTGCTTCCACATCTGCCTCCCCCATTACAGCAGGTGCTGCCCTCTGCACTTCTTCTTTCAGCCAGGACCTAGCTTGAGCCTCTTTGATGACATCTTTGATCCAGGAGAACTGGAACTGAGGATGCAGTGCGGCTGCCAGAACAAGATCCCTCTGGAACCATGACGCATTAAACCGGTTGTCTATGCCGTTGATTAGAGCTGTTACGAGTGGCTCACAAATCTCTAGTTCTCCACTCTCCCTTAATGTTACCAGCCTCCTTCTCAAGCAGTAAAGTGTAGGTAGGAGCACAGCCATGTATGCACATTTCTCAGACTGGAGTTGATCAAGTGCGGTTGCAAACTGGTTTCATTGTCTAAAATAAAATACAATTTTATTAGGTAGTGGTTTTCTTGTATTGTAATCCCAGTCTCTGTCATAACGATTTAGTGTCACTGTATCAGTAGACTGGCAGCCAAATGGGAATTTCAATAGCCTACATATTATTTTTGTTTCCAATGTATTAATTTGGTATGTACACAACTGGGAATGGCATTTTCAAAACTGAACATAGATAAAATAAAGGATCCATCACTACCATTAGCATTAGCTATTTGCAATTGGAATAATAATGAAGGTCAATGCTATTACTAGGAAAACGCTAAGTCGTTGTTAAACGATGGAGTGACCTATGTGTATAGTATCTGGTATCATTCCCCATACTGGGCTAGATCGAGCCTTAGGTATATGGGAGAAAAGGCGATGTTCCCGGGTACTCAACACATGGCTCACTCACTCGTTTAACAACGACTTTGGCTTTTCCCTAGTTATTTAAATTGAACATTTAAAATGCGAATCATGTTCAAAACGTATTAGCGTGAAACATTACCAAATTTCCAAGATAAAACAAAATCACCTAAGTTGTATTACCCATTTAACACCCCTCAAAAATAATATGTGGGTGTAAAAATATAAAAATGTTCGAGCTAATGGGTATCGAACTCCAACCCTCCGTGCGGTAGTCTAAATGCTTACCAATAGGCCATGCAAGCCACGTAGTTACCGTCCCACTAGCTGCTACTAAACAAATGCTATAGATATTTTAAAAATCACATTTTAATTTATTGTAGGATTAAATCGCAATGAATCTAGCTGATTTTGTTAGCAGTTCTCAGTAAACTCGTACCGGATGTCTGTTTAAAATTTCAGCCCAATCTGTTCAGCGGTTCGGCTGATTTTCGACGTACAGACAGACAGACAGATAGACAGACAGAATCACAGAATGAGAGCCGTTCGAGTTGAATGGAGACACTCGGTCGCTCCGCTCCCTCGTTTAATTATGTGAGCGTAACTGTTGTAGCTATATTATAATTAAAATTCCTTAAAAAAATAGAGTAACATTATATTAATTTAACATGACATGGTCCAAAAGTAAATGTAAAATATTATTGAATTTTTTTAGTATTTTACTCACTTAATTCAGCTCTTACAAATCTGCATTGATTACACTGGCATTGAACTATTGCTGTGATTAAGCCCCTTTATAGATACTGTATTATTTATACTAACACATTGATTATGCTGTTTTAATTTTAGAAGACCTATTTTTGTTTTTAATTAGCCTATTAAAGTAAAAATTTACCTTGCAATATTCACTAATGAATAATTCATCAGGCTGACGGAAGCGCTGCAACCCAAGCTTGTCGCACACTTGATGTAGCTCCTGTAGTTTTTCTCTTGCGATCCGGTTGAGGCAGTTCAGAGAGTCAAATAGTGCATTCCATCTGGTTGCATTTGGTGTTGTCAAGTATATCCCTAGTTTCTCTTTTACAACGTCGGCATGTAGTGAACTGCTACTCTGCTTATTCCACAGGCCCTGGCAAAGTCCCATGGTAGAACGAAACCTCCGTTTGAATGGTACATTATCACAAGCACCTTCGGCATCCTTTGTAGCCACAAGGTTCATAGTATGTGCTGCACATCTCTGGTGAGGGAGCAGGTTGAAGGAATCTGTTGCATCTTCTATGATGGGTCCTAATTCGATGAATTCCTCCTCATCTTCAGAGTTGTCCTCTCCTTCTGGTTTACCATAGACGCTGAAACATAATATTTTAAATAAATAAATAAGAAATTATGAAAAGGCATATACATAGTAAACAAAACTTAGTTACAAGAAAGAAAGCGCTACACATTATTAAGTTATTTTATAATAACACCATTAAGAATAGGCCTACAGTATAACAAAATAAAACAAAAAAGGGGGAAAATTAGATTTGAACTAGTTTGGCAAAAATATTT
Organism: Sweltsa coloradensis; assembly: GCA_024449915.1. Classification (NCBI taxonomy): domain Eukaryota; kingdom Metazoa; phylum Arthropoda; class Insecta; order Plecoptera; family Chloroperlidae; genus Sweltsa; species Sweltsa coloradensis. The sequence goes on along the minus strand of JAMZAV010011300.1, from coordinate 15,674 downwards.
TAGACTGAAAGAGGCCTATCATGATGCATTCCCAAAAGTAGTCAAACCTTCAAAATTTTAGAAAAAATACAAATAATAAAAAACACATTTTGAAAGTAAACTAAACATTTAAAATATGTGCAAGAAAAAAGAGATAAGACTATTGCACTTTGGTTAAAATGAATGTCATAGTTTACCTACTGATTGTAAACCTATGAATAATATGCTAAATTATTATTGTCACTCATTAGCCTATTTATTTACCCAAAGATCATTGATTCATTGTCTATAAATATTTGTTAACTAATATATTATCTGCAGAAAATAACAAATAATTAGAGTACTTAATAAGGATGTAGGCCTATGGTTTCTTTGAGAACTTCATGTTTTCTGTTTGTTTTTCCATATTAAATCTTTTTTTTAAAATTTTAATAGATTTAAAAAAAAAGTTCTTATAAAAAAAACTTACCGAAAAGCTTTCACGAAGTTCGACCCATTGTCAGTTGTTGTAGACACCACTTTGTTTTGTATGGCAAACTCTTGGTTGATCTCGGCCAGAAGTTTGCCGATGACATCGAATGTTTGACTGCCGATCACTCGTCGGCATGCAAGAATAGTCGTCTTCCTTTCCAAGGAACAGTGGGTTTATTCAGTGTAATGTAACACCAATATAGCTCCTATAACAAAAGACATGCCCAAATTGTATGCATATATTTTCAATGATAACAGATAAAAAACATCTGAAAATGAATCGTAGTGTAATATAAGCCAAGCCTATTCACCTCGCACTGGTAGGCATTAGGAGTTCGGACCATAGGTGCACTAAAAAAACGCTTTATATATTTACCAGAGCTTGAGCAATATTTGTGTCGACATGCCATATATTTAAGGCCATAATGGGAAGGTAATTTTTACAGCCAGGTCTATGAATTGTTTGATATAAAAATTAAAATATTAATAATCTCCATAGGCATATTTTTAAATAAATAAATAGAAATTGGATGGCATTGTTTGCATTGAACAAGGTTGGCTACTGATAACTAATTTTAATTTATTGAGTGATTAGGCCAAGAGTAGGTTATACATACATGTCTAAATAACCAACGATCTTATGAATTACGTACCTGTTAAACGTTTTCCAACTGTCTGCTGTTGTTGACACAAAATCGAGGCCGGAAATGATCTCCTGAACATCTTCTTTTTGTTGGATGACAGCATCATCGATTTGCTTCATTAGAGTTTTCCGGGAAACAACAGTTTTCCCTGGTGCAATGCCTTTAATCATGGCTAGAAATTCATTACTCTCTACAATAGAGAAGGGAAGTAGCCCTTTAACAATGAACTTTACCAACAGCTTATTAAATTCTGCCTGGGAACATATGCGTCCCTCTTTAAAGTCTTTGAGTGAAGTCTGCCTCTCTTTTTTCGGGGTTGGATGGTCTGGGTCATCGGCATCCTCTTCTGCAGTGCGATTCTGTAAAATAGTCGCTATGATAGCGATAGCGATCACAGTTGATATGAAATATCAATCGTTATAAATTATCGTTTCGACCTGATTCTGTAATATAGTCGCTACGGCCGCCATTTATCGTATCTTAATAGCATAGCATAGCCTAGCGACTCCTTTTTCATTCTCGTTATCATAGCGATTGCTATCATTTTTACAGAATCAGTCGACACGCAAAATTGTCGCTAAAGTGCCGGATAACGATCGTTATCTTCCATAACGATTTTACAGAATCAGACCGCTGGTACGTCTGCTTGCACTCGTTTCCTTCCTGACCCCACAAAGAACAGCTTCGATAGTTGAGATGGATGTATATTCTGTAAAAGCAAAATGGGGCCTATCCAATAGTAGTACTAAGCCGGGTATGGGGAATTCTTTACTTTGGGCTTTGGTTTGGTTTACCAACAAACACAACCCAAGAAAGGCATAGTGGCTAGTAGCATAGCCTAGTAGGGCCTACTATTACTATGTAGATTGGTATGTAGGCCTAGGCCTATGTACGGGACGGCTATGATATGAATAAATTATGAACGATGGATGCCCTATTTTATTTATTTATTTCTATCCAAACCCCTGTGTGAAGTGAGCTCCCAGCCCCGGCTCCTAAAAGTAGCTCCGGAAAACCAGCTTACCAAGGGTTTAAAAAAAACAACAAAAATAAAATCAGCTAAGTCGCCCAGCTCCTAAAATCTAGCTCCCAATAACAAGCATTGCCAGGGATAACATCAAAAATACAAAATGCCAGTTTGGAAAGCAGTTTAAGGCACTTTATTTAAGATAGGAATGTTTGTTTTAATTAATTAATAGATTAATTGATTGATTAAGCCACTTTATTATAGGCCAGTTAAGGCCAGTGAGGAAAAGAGGGGCAAATAAAATTATATTTAAGAAACAATGAGTGTTGAAACAATGGATTTATTAACAAAATAACCAGAGCATACCAAAAAAAAAAAAACATAGCCCTAACCCAGCAAAATTTTCTATAGCATAATGGCATACATAATTTTTGAAGGTCTAGGTAAAACAAATGTAGGCCAAACTCATAATAATATATATAGGTATAAACGTATCATATTATTTGATAAACTAAGGCCCTACCTACAACTATGAAAATATGAAACTCTACTTTTTACAACCTTAATAGGCATACATAAAATATGATCACTATAAAAATACAACAATGGTAGTCAAACAATAAGTTGTAGCCTACTACATTCCATATTATTGCATGTCCCTGTTTAAAATCAGGTTTATCGATAACAAGTACCTAAAATAACAATATTAGAGCGGTAAAACTTGATATTTACCAGGTAGAACAACAATTAATAGTCACAATGGGTTGTACAAAATTCCATTTAATTGCACGTCCACGATTCAAACGCGTTTATACGTTTACGACTGTTTTTAGGAAAAACAAAGACCAATATCACCATTGATAGAGAAGTGCCTGAAGAGTTTGCTGCTTGAAGAGATGCTGCTGCTGAGAAGATGGTCCTCCCTTAGGGTGCTGAAACAACAAGGGTTTATTTTATTAAATTCAAAACACCCACAATCACTATCACAAGTACGGGGATATACCTAGTCTGTGATGTATCTTTTTTTTGAAAGTTAAAAGATTTAAAGTATTTTTTCCTCGTGATTTCCTTAAAATCCAAGTTTTTTAAAATTATTTAAAATATTGTTTTGAAAAAAGGTAATAAAATCACCATTCATTCCAAGATTGCATTTTTTCCGCACAATAAACATTTCAGAAAAAGCTAATAGTAGGCCTAATGTTTAATAAAGTTGAACTTAAGCCAGAAAGTCTATCCACTCAGTTACAAGAATGTTTTTTAAGGGAGATGTCATTTTTGTACATTCTTGACCAATCAAGGACTGGGTATAGTAGATACAACTAGACCTCTGATTTACTTATTGCCAATAGTGTATCATTAACATTTTTTTTTTTTTAATAAATTTACTTGTAATGTCAAATTGTATATCATATTTTGTTATTTTAAATGGTTTTACAAAGGGACATAATAATAGATAAAAATACACATATTACAAAATATAGTTTTTGAAAAAACACATTCCATATACTAACCTAACGTCCAAAAATAAATAATGGTCTTTGTAAACATCAACATCCCTGAAAAAGAAACCTTTCAAGTTACGGTCACTCTCTGTCAGCTCTCTTGTGGTGCTATTTTAAGCGGAGCTGGTGGCTCTGCTGAGCGGAGAGGAGAGGGGTGGTTCCCGCAGATGATTTGCAATTTTTGTTGAGCGGTTATAAGAAATTTGGTTTTAAAAAAAGATCCATTTTAGCCCAAAATATATTACTTATACATAGATACTTCTACAGTATAACTTACATTGCGTCCCTCTTTAAAATAACCATTTTCAATGTTGGAATTCATCAAATCACGTTCCAAGCCCTGCAAAAATTATTCAATAATTAACATAATAATGCTATTACCAAAGGGAATGGTGAAAATCCTGTACATTTTTTAAATGATTGTTTTTTATCATTTGGAATGTTATCTGTTTGGGTGTTTTAGTGATGCGGTTTGCTATATTATTTGGTTTTTGGTTTAGTTTATTGATAAGCTTCTTTTACATGTAGTGGAAATTTTATTATGTTTAAATTTTATTTTGAATTTTTTGTAATTGGGAAAATGTTGGTAAAATTTCATGTAGTACCCATTAATTATAAAATGCAAGTTAGGTTTGTAGTCAAAGGCAGCTTTAGCAAGCTCACTTCCCTGTACTAGTTGCTTCAATGTTATGGAAGTCCAAACAGTCAGCAGTTTTGTGTAAGTGTGGCTGGGCTGTGAGTTCATTTCCCCGGGAGGTAATTAAGCAAGAAGTGACTTGACCCGGACAGGACAAGCAGCGTCTGGGTTTTGGTATTGATGTTAGGTAGGGTCCCGAGGTCGCTCCAGAGGGGCAAATTTCAAATTCCCCATTTTAAAATCCTGTAACTCTGTAGTGTGTAAAGTACCTACTTACAATAAACCACCAGATTCACAAAAGTATGGTAACCTGGCTACAGTCACTGGAAAGAGAAAGCTTCCACTACCATCTGTTTTCCCCAAACTATCCCTAACATCTACTGCAAGGCAGATTCTGGCTCCCCACGACACACCACAACCACCCTTCGGTGCCGGCTACCGTTTTGCAGCCAAAAACCACGTCCGTCGAAGAGACTGATCCGCCCTGAACTCTCCAACATCTACGAGCTACGAGTGGTGGAGCGGCATTAATTGTGATACACTTTCAAAGTTTTATTGTTAAATTTTGGCCAAACAATTCATTCAATTATTATGAATTCTTGTGTGAATATTTATCATTGTTATAGATATAAATTAGTATCAATTTTTTTTTGGATTTTCAGAGTGTTGACAGCAGCCTGGAGACACAAAAAGATTCCAAAGGTTTGGGAAAATGGTATTATAGTACCAATATTTAAAAAGGTGACAGCAAAGAGTGTGGTAATTAATTGATTATAGAGGTGTCACTCTTCTTTGCTATTGTGCCAAGCTGTATGAAAAAGTGCAAGAAAAGGTGGAAAGAGGCTTGAGGGAGGAGCTACATGTTTTCAGAACTGTACTGTCTTCCGTGGACCTAATTTTCTCAATAAGACAACTCATGGAAAGAGTAAGTGAAAAGGGGGAGGTATGGATGGTTTTTCTGGATCTCATCTTACTTATTATGCTTTAGTTGAGTCGTATATCAATTATGGCATAGTGATTTGGGGGAACAGCACTAAAATAAATACTCTAAAGATATTCAGGCTTCAAAAGAGGGCAATACGGTGTATACTAAACCTAAAACCAACTCAATCGTGTAAACAATATTTTAAATCACTAGAGATCCTTACCGTCCCTTCCAAATACATATATTACACTATAGTCTTTGTGCGTGAACATTACTTTGATACTTTGTAAAGAAACTCCGATACCCACCAGTACAACACTCGGAACAGGAACAACCTTCACTTACCATCAACTAAATTAAAAGTCATTGACAAAGCCCCAATCCATGCAGGAAAAATACTATTCAATTATTTACCTGAGGAAATAAAAAGTGAAACAAACATGATCATGTTTAAAAGAAAACTGAGATGCTAGGTACCTTATAGAAAATGTCTGTATAATGATAAGTGATTATAAGGGAGCATGACTACTACTGTTCTGTAGGCTATGTGTATATAGGCTTCTCACTCGACGAGATGATGTATATATATATGATGTATATAGTAAATGTATAAGAGATGTAAGTATTAGTAAATAACCTATCTAGTATTAGTAAAGTAGTTTGTAATTGTAAATTATGCCATGTATATATACACCAACAATTCTGACAATGCAATGTTACGATACACGTACTAGTTACGGCATCACATTATCCACAGCTGCTAATAAATACAATACAATACAATACAAAGGCCTATGATAGAATGTCCAGAGTGAGAGTTTGGGAATGCCTCTGAAAAAAGAAGATTTATCTAATATTGGTGGAAAGAGTACAGAGCACTGCCTCCTAGATGTTCGTCGTGGCTAGGAGCCACGACGAACATCTAGGAGGCAGTGGTACAGAGTATGTATGTAAGAATGTGAGTTGCGTGGAAACTAGGGAGGGCAACAGATTGGTTTGAAGACAGGTCTCAGACATTGTCCCGATACTTATTGATCAGTAGGCCTTTTGATCGACGATTGGTAACTATGGGCGGCACTCCCATTTGGTGGCAGCTAGCTATCAAAAATTTTTTACCCGAAAAACCTATTATTAAATTAGAAAGGCCAAAGAAGGGTATGGCAAGTTTTCTGAAAAAGATAAGATTGTTTTGCATTGTATTTGTGTTGTATTTTTTGTGTAGGATTAAAGGCCTACCTGAATTTGTATATTTTTTGCTGTAGCTGATCTCTAAGTTGAGCATTTTCTAAGGTGACGGCATTCAGCCTCCCCTAAATCTCGGAACTCTTGGTTTTTAAATAATTCCTGGGAAACACATTTTGAAGTATTTAGGCCTCAGCATAATCTATGTTATGTTGGATGGACTAACCATCAAAGTAATAATAATAATAAAATGTCACTTTTAATTCTTCAAATTCATTTTTTACATTCAGATACATTACAGATATAGTAGGGGGGCAACAGGTATCCCGTGCATCTTTTCGTGGAGAGTTTTGCGGTAAGTTGTATTCTATTAGGTGTGGATACGAGTTTTTTTGCACTTTCCTTGCCCGGCCATGCTATGCTGCAGAGGGCGTCGGGGCGTCGCGACGCCTTACACGTTTTTTAAGAGGGATGATTTTTTAATCTCGTGTGCCTTTCGTGATAGAGTGTTGCGGTAAACTATATTTGTTAGTAAGAGCAAACAATTTTTTGCACCTATTTTGCAGGTCTTGGTATGCTTCATAGGGCATCGGGAGCGTCGCGACGCCCTATAACGTTTTTTAAGAGGAATATTTTTATCTCATGTGCCTTTCGTGATAGAGTATTGCGGTAAACTGTATTCTATTGAGTAATGACATAAAAGGGTTTTTTCACCAACCTTGCAGGTCCTGGCACGCTTCAGAGGGCGTCGGGGGCGTCGCGACGCCCTAAAACGGTTTTCTAAAAAGAGGAATGAATTTTTATCTCGTGTACCTTTCGTGCTAGAGTGTTGCGGTGAATTGTATTCTATTAAGAAATAGCATACAAGTTTTAGCACCCACCTTGCAGGTCTTGGCACGCTTCAGAGGGCGTCGGGGGCGTCACGACCCCCTATAACGCTTTTTTAAAGAGGGATTATTTTTTATCGCATGTGCCTTTTGTGATACTGTTTTGCGGTAAATTTGTATTCTATTAAGTAATGGGCATACAAGTTTTTAGAACCTACCTTGCAGGTCCTGGTAGGCTTCAGAGGGCGTCGGGGGCGTCGCGACGCCCTTTAACCGTTGATACAGATGCTTGATTTTTTCTCACGTGTGCCTTTCGTGATAGAGTATTGCGGTCAACTGTATTCATTTAAGTAATCTCATTTACGTCTTTTGAACCTACCTTGCAGGTCCTAGTACGATTCAGAGGGCGTCGGGGGCGCCCGCGACGCCCTATAACGTTTTTTTAGAGTGATGTTTTTTTATCTCGTGTACCTTTCGGATGGGAGTATTGCGGTAAACTTTTATTCAATTAAGTAATATCGTTTCAAGTTTTTTGCATCTACTTTGCAGGTCCTGGTACGCTTCAGAATGCGTCGGGGGCGTCGCGACGCCATTTAACGATGAAAAAGGATGCTTGATTTTTTTCACGTGTACCTTTCGTGATAGAGTATTGCGGAAAAAACTGTATTCAATTAAGCAATATCATTCAATTTTTTTGCATCTACCTTGCAGGTCCTGGTACGCTTCAGAGGGCGTCGGGGGCGTCGGTCGCCCTATAACCATTTTTAAGAGTGATTTTTAAGAGTCCTTGCAGCAAACTAAGACCAGCAAGGAAGGTGATAAAAACACTTAAACTATTACTAATAGAATACAGATTACCGCAATACTCTATCACGAAAGGTACACGAGATAAAAATCAAGCATCTTTTCAACGTTTAGGGCGTCGTGACGCCCCCGACGCCCTCTGAAGCGTGCCAAGACCTCCCAAGGTAGGTTCTAAAAACTTGTTTGCTATTACTTAATAGAATACAATTCACCGCAACATTCTAGCACGAAAGGTAAAACGAGATAAAAATTCATTACTCTTTTCAGAAAAACCGTTTAAGGGCGTCGCGACGCCCCCGACGCCCTTTCAAGCATACCAGGACCTGCAAACTAGGTTCTAAAAACTTGTATGCTATTACTTAATATTTTTATAGTTCACCGAAATACTCTATCATGAAAGGCACACGAGAAAAAAAAATAATCTTTATTATAAAAAAACCATTATGGGGCCCGTCGCGACGCCCCCGACGCCCTCTGAAGCGTAACAGGACCTTGCAAAGTAGATGCAAAAAAAAACTTGAACGAAAATTACTTAATGAATACAGTTTTACCGCAATACTCATCACGAAAAGGGTACACGAGATAAAAAAAACATCACTCTAAAAAACGTTTTTAGGGCGTCGCGGCGCCCCCGACGCCCTCTGAATCGTACCAGGACCTGCAAGGTAGGTTCAAAAGACTTGAATGATAAAACTTAAATGAATACAGTTTACCGCAATACTCTATCACGAAAGGCCACGTGATAAAAAATCAAGCATCTTTATCAACGTTAAGGGCGTCGCGACGCCCCCGACGCCCTCTGAAGCCTACCAGGACCTGCAAGGTAGGTTCTAAAAACTTGTATGCTATTACTTAATAGAATACAATTCACCGCAATACTGTATCACAAAAGGCACATGCGATAAAAATAATCCCTCTTTAAAAAAGCGTTATAGGGCGTCGTGACGCCCCCGACGCCCTCTGAAAGAGTGCCAAGACCTGCAAGGTAGGTGCTAAAAACTTGTATGCTATTTCTTAATAGAATACAGTTCACCGCAAACACTCTAGCACGAAAGGTACACGAGAAAAAATTCATTCCTCTTTTCAGAAAACCGTTTTAGGGCGTCGCGATGCCCCCGACGCCTCTAAAAGCGTGCCAGGACCTGCAAGGTTGGTGAAAAAACCTTGTATGTCATTACTTAATAGAATACAGTTTACCGCAATACTCTATCACGAAAGGCACATGAGATAAAAAATAATTTCCCTTTAAAAAACTTTATAGGGCGTCGCGACGCTCCCAAACGCCATTTCAAGCATACCAGGACCTGCAAAATAGGTGCAAAAAATTTTTTTTGCTCTTACTTAACAAAATATAGTTTACCGCAACACTCTATCCCCAAAAGGCACACGAGATAAAAAAATCCCCTCTTAAAAAACGTGGTAAGGGGCGTCGCGACGCCCCCGACGCCCTCTGAAAGTATAGCATGGCCTGCAAGGAAAGTGCAAAAAACTTGTACCCTTTACTACCTAATAGAATACAACTTACCGCAAAACTTTTCCCCACGAAAGATGCAGGGGAAATAAAATCATACCTCTTGCTCCTCTACTAATAGCTTAAAAGTTTAAAAACAAAAAATTTAATTAATTAATTTTAATAAATAATAATAAATAAAAAATAGTAGCGAATTGAAGAATCTCACAAAAGTTAAAACTTGAGTGTGAGCGTTTCTACATTGCAAAATTATATTTTCTAAAGATGGTTTAGGATGAGATTTTTTTTTTTCACATTAACAAAAAGTGAGTTAATAACTAATACAATTAATTATTATTCTCGATAGAAAATAAATAAAATTGCCATAAATTTAAAAAAAAATAGACTAATACAATAAAAAAATTTTTTATTATTTTTACAGATCTTGTTTCATATTATAAAAAATCATCACTTAAGCCTATATAAAATAATAATGTAAATTAAAAATCATTGTCTTGCATACTCTGTGAAGATTAAGTAATTTTATGTATAGTAAAAAAGATTCAAGATCTAAATTAACAAACTTGTTGCAAGGGTTTGCGACCATTTCCATTATCCCCCTTTTTTGATAGTTTTTTGGAATTTGCAAAAGGCTTAATTTTTTTCAGGTTTGGTGAAACCTGAAACAAATTGTTCTAGATTTTTGGAGCAATGGTAGTGGGTGTGATATATAAATACGTATATGTTTTTTTTCTTGCCTCATTGTTATTTTCAGCCATGTTGTACACACGTGTAATCTTAATGGAAATGGCAGTTATGTTTGGGTTGTTTGTAGCGGCGCTGAAAAAATAGTCTAAGATGAGAAAGACTAAGTTTTGGATGGTATTAAAAACATTCCCAAATAGTAGTCTAAAGTATCTACCCCAAAACATTACCATAACATCGCTTAAACATAGTGTAAACATAGTCACACAATTCGCTAAAACATAGTCAAATAATAGTTGAAAGAATCTACCCCAAAACATTGCCAAATCATCGCTAAAACATTGTATATTCATCGTCTCGCACATTGCAAAAACATAGTGAAATAATAGTTGAAAATATCCATCATTGAAACACCGTGGAAACATCGTGGAAACATAAAAACATCATCAAAAGGTAGTTTGACCATGGTTTGACGGTAGTATATCCATCTCCAGAACATATGAGTGTAATCATAGCCGAGGACGTCGTTAAAACATCTTCAATGGGAAGGGATTATTATTCAAAATAATCAGTATTGTGAACTAGTCAAAAGTTTAACTAAAACTATAACTGTGAGTTTATTTCAACGTTTTATCATAATATATGGTGTTAATAATTTAGATTTTAAATTTTACTGTTTATTTTTTGATTTTTTAATAGAAATTTCACATTCGAATTTCATAGAATTATATAATGAAAGCTGCATTTGACTAGTTTAGTATCCAAGATGGATACTGTTTGTTGATGGTTTGTTGCTGTTCAGGTTCCTGACTTCTTCGAGAGAAAACCTGTGCATTGTATTCCATACGCATATTGGCCCAAATATGTAAGTATTTTTTACTGTTCACTAAGTGCTAAATCATTGTTTTTTGCTCAAAACCACTCCCTATGGCCTAGGTGGTGGCATTACACAGTCTCACAGGGGCCCCGGCCAGAAAGCTAGGCCTAGGGTCGTCAGCTTACGTCGTAGACAAAGTCCAGCGGCAGCGGCATCCTGGGGTCCAGCAGCGTGGGCCCCTTCCCGTTGACGGCCACCGAGACAGCCATGTTGGGGCACACGGGGTCCGCGGCCAGTCCCGTCCGGTCCCGCCCCGAGAAGGCACAGTTGTCGTAGGCCAGGAGCTGCTCCCCTCACTCCACATCCACCACGGCCAGCCGCCGAGCTGTGGTGGCGGCCAGGATCTGAGATCACAGCACACAAGTTTATAAAACACAACTAATAAAAAAAGTTTGGGAAAAAAGTTTTTTTTTGGGCCTAGGCCTACTATTTTTTTTCCTTTTTAAATTTAAATTTATTATTATTTTTTTACTAAATGATATGACAGGTCATAAAAAAAAGCCATTTTATACTGGAAGCGTAAAAAGAAAATGGCTGAAGAAGCCCAGGTAATAAGTGGGCCTAAAAAACACTCACCCTGGCCCCATCAAGGTGAATCGCACGGCGTTGACATTCCGCGCGAGGGCCCATCGTTTTTAAATCTGGTAGCACATGAGCATTTCCATGCGCAACGCGGAGTAAGGTTGACCTTGCCATCGTAGGCCCCCGAACAGAACAGGTAGCGGCCCTACAGACAGAGATTCAGATTCAGAAAATGTTTATTCTCAAGAAAAATATATGCTCGATACACAACAATGAGTGTTTGATTCAAATTATTCTGCCAACTGACATACACATGGTGATAAACAAGATAGGCCTAGGTATATGACGCTTTGCACTATTAATTTTGATAACTGAATGGGAAACGACAACAAAATACATAAATCTTCAAGGCAAGTTCAATCGCAATAAAACATATTTAATGTCAACAGTCGGTTCAACTAATGAGAGCTCGCGGCAATACCTTTCCCTTGCAAAATACTGGCATACTCCGCTACAAGTATCATCAACCACCACATTGTTTTTATTGGGGGCCTAGACCTTTTTCTGGTTATCGTTATTAATACGGGCACACAATGTTGGAAGTGTATTGTATTTATTTGAAGCTGTTGAATTAAATTTTTATGATGTTGTAGCAAGCGCAATAGCCAACATAAGCAAAACACTTTTGCGGTTATGATTAGTGAGGGGCATTCACACCATCAAATCAAAGCAAGCTTTATATTCATCATCATCTTCATACATATCAATCAAAAACTCAACTTTTAACAACAATATACAAATAAACGAAACAATAAATCCCTGCAATGGGAAAAACATGCCTGTGTGCAGAGGCTATTAAATTGCAAAACAAATGATAGATGTATCTATAGATGTAAATGACCTACCAGCTATGGGACTGGACAATTCAATTGCAGAAGATACAAGTGAAATATTGGCAAACTCCAAATGGGATGTCTTAGAAAGATTAGCAAACTTGGTAATAGAAGAGAACTTTAATGGTTTCTACTTTCAAGCCAATAAACTGGGACTTAATCCAGATAAAACTAAAAATGGTAAACTTCATGCAGGTGTACCTGATCAGCAGGAAGTATATAGCTCAGGTACCCTTGGTTGCAAGGGATAGCTGAAACCCTGATAAACCTGTCTTGTTCACAGGTGTGACCGGCTGATCAGCTGGAAGTATATAGCTCAGGTACCCTTGGTTGCAAGGGATAGCGACCCTGATAAAACCTGTCTTGTTCACAGGTGTGACCGGGCCTGATCAGCTGGAAGTATATAGCTCAGGTACCCTTGGTTTCAAGGGATAGCTGACCCTGATAAACTGTCTTGTTCCAGGGGTGACCGGGCCTGATCAGCTTGGAAAAAATAGCTCAGGTACCCTTGGTTGCAAGGGATAGCTGACCCTGATAAACCTGTCTTGTTCCAACGGAATTCCTAGGTTTACCTGGATGAAAGAATTTTGGTGGAAAGCCCACATAACTAATCTTGTACCTCCATTTAACGCAGCATGTTTACTTTTGAGGAAAATAAGACTGTTCTATCTTGGATGACAGGTCTATCAAATATGTATATTTCTCCTATTTTCACTCCCACAGAATAGAATTATGAGAAAACCCTGCAGATAAACATAGAATATTACTTTGTGCTATAAAAAGGCAGTAAGAATAATAGCTAAAGCTGGGTTTAGATACAGTTGAAGACAACTCTTTAAAAAAACTACAAATTCTACCAATGCATTGCGCGTATGCTTTTGAAGTTGTTACCTTCTTACATAGCAATTAAGATTTATTTGGTAAGAACTCGGATGCTCACAATATCAACACAAGAAGTAAGAATAAGCTACGAATACCGCAATGTAATCTAACAATATGCGGCAGAAGGGCCTGGCATACAAGATAATCAATCTCTACAAAAGTTTACCCGAGAGATATTTAGAATAATGGAAGAAAACTGAAGGCGGCCTCGATAAATGATATTATTCTGAGCAGGAATTCACCTCTGACTTCATGTGGATACTATGTACTAGTAGTGAATTTAGTATAGGCCTGAACTTATGCAGAGACAAGACACCACTCCACGACCTTTTCTATCACCTTTTGGGTTGTTTTGTCTAAGTACCAACATAATTATAATGATGCAATCATGTAATCACGATTGCGTCGGGGCCTACAGGGTTGGCTTGGTCGCTTTGATTTACTGTCCCCCACTGAAAATCAGTTATATAACTGAGTGGGTAGACTCTAAATACAATTTATTTATTTATTTATTTACCGAGCGCATTAGTCCAGTCTTCTGTAAGTTTTACTCACGGTCCTGCCTATATTCCCACATAAACAAATGCCTGCAGATAGTGAAATTTTAAACATAGGTAGAGGAAACTGTGAATATAATGTATATTAAAATTGATAGGCCTAGATGTATCCTTAGATACATATTTTTTAACTTAAATATTGTCATCATTAGTTTTGATATTCAATAAAGATAGGACTCCTGTTCCTGTCCGTGCCCCTGGACATAGGCCAACCTTAATACTTAATAGTACCCTTTCAACATTGCACAGTTAGATAGCCGTTGTCTAATGTATAGGCCTACCATTCCCACAAAGTTTTCATAATATGTTTCCCTCAATCAACCCCATTCTATGATCGTCTTGGCTAAACAAATTACGTATACAAATTCGTGTAGGCTAGGGCTGGTAGGGGCCTAGCTTAGGCTTAGTTAGATTGTATATCTAAAGTAGGTAGTCTAAACCTGAATAAGTATAAAACTAATCTATTCCATCCAAGTTATGTTCTATAAACTGCCAAGCTGAATACAGAGTAGTTTGTGGTATAAATTATAGTTGCAATAGGCCCTATGCCATCTTATTGAGCGAGCGTAGCGAGCGTCTCCACTTGACTCTTATGGCTCGAATGTCTGTTTTTTTTTTTTTTTTTTTTCCTGTTACTGCTTCGGTACAGGTCGCACCGTTTCTCTGATCGACCTGAAATTTTGCACACATGTACATACCACCTAGGCGGGTTGCTGTATACTTTTTGAACAAAATCCGATCGCTGGTTATAAAAAATAAAAAAATAAAAATGTACTGATCGTTATGAAATTTTGCACTTGGGTCAATAAGTACAACATTCTCTCCTTTTTTCCAAATTTTCAGCTAAATCGGTCAAGACCTAAAGACTTATTGGTAATCATATTTCGAAAAATGATGTTAAAAAATGAAGGAGGCAGTGAAGATACAAAGATACACTTTAGAAGGCATGACGTGAATTAGTACAATGCAAAGATGTTGGAATAGTATATAGTGTACAATGTCAATATCCAGTTAACCAACAGTGTTGGCTTGGGCGCTAAGCGCTCGACTCTGATTCGGGAGGTCCCGGGTTCGAATCCCGTCGAGACCGGCAATCCTGACTGAAGGTTTTTTCCGAGGTTTTCCTCAGTCGTTAAGGCGAATGCAAGGGATTGAGTTCTCTTAAATAGCCCTCGGACATCCCTTCACAATTTCCTATCCGCCCATACCTAGTTCACCTGAAGAGGGGCTAATTGCACCCTATAACAGGTTTCCCACGATAAAAAAAAAAAAAAAAATATCCAGTTAGGCCTACACTGTGTGGTGGGCCTTATGGGAATGTCGTACTCGGGTCATGTTGCACGTACCGGTGCTCGCTCAACAACGCGTCCAACTGAGCGTTTTCCTAGTGTAGCCTTCTTAGTTCTTAGTCTAGTAGATACCTTAAATTATTGTATAGTACATTATGTTAACTATGTACTGCCATTGTGAAGAGCCAAAGCTCATTTTAGTAAATAAAGATAAATAAATAATTAAATAAGATAGTCCGATCAGCGTATCAAGCAAGCTCCTCCCGGCAGTACATATAGGCCTAGCTATGATTTTGGTTAGTTAGTAAGTAGTAAATAGTAGTTTTAGGGTGCTTTAACACAACAGTGAAGATTATTCACTACTCGGAGATCTTCAACGCTAGTTTATAATACAAAATATTTACACAAAAACACAAGGTCATTATTGTGTAAAAATTGCCATGGTCGACATATTATGTAAAGCAATCACGGCGGAGGACGCTAAGAGCACAAAGAAGGCCAGCATTCAAAGTGGTTAAATGGAAGTTAGAGAATTGACAAAGTAAGGGGTGAATAATGACG
>JAMZAV010011299.1:0-28618 GCA_024449915.1 Sweltsa coloradensis | reverse complement strand
ACTACACTGGAGAAAAATCGGAAGTTTCTTTCATTTTTCTTTTTTTCTGTTGTATTTTTGTGGTGTAACACGATTCCGGCTAAACCGATACTCCAATTGCGATATAATTTTCTGGAGACCTTCGAAATCTCTCACCTAAGAACTGCCACGTTTTTGAGCGCAATCGAAAAATTATTTCTCATGAAAATAGCAATTTTACGATTTTTTCGATTTTTAGAAAATTCCTTTGACTTATAATAGTGCGGCGGTCGAATCCGAAATTTCAGTTTGACCCATACAGGCGATACAACGCGCGAAACCAAAATAAAATCGTCGGCTTCTTCCATCACCCACTAGAAAAATGACGTTTGTGGTCTCGAAATGCGTGTACGTCATAGATTTACGACGCCTCTTGGATGCGCGGCGTCGATCGCATATTGCGTTATAAACCATTTTGTACATTCTGCAATTTTTGCAATAGAAAAATGAAATGTAGTGCGTTGTATTACTAAGACAAGGGCGTACATTGTGTTACAATGTATTTGGATTGCAACAATAACTCAATGTAAAAAATCAACAATGGCGGGAACATTTTCAGATATACACTAAAATGTTCTATATTTTTTACGGTTAAACACGGGGATGACTTTAATTGCGGAATACATTTGTGAATACGTTTATATGTTTCCTTTTGCTCAAATAGCAAGACTTTGGTCGCTTTGGTGGTAAACGTGATGAAAATCGTAGCGTGCGGCAAACTGCGAATATGGTCGAATCCCTATTGTTGGATGCATTGTTATACAGATCCTGGCCAAAAGACACGTGGAATCTTGACCTGGTCGAGTTTTATCTTCCGATCCTGTTAGTGTTTACCTTAAAATAAAAATTATCTTGGATAGACATTTGTCATTTCTGGCAAAATATTTTTTACGACGCCATCTTGTTTTAGGCATTTGCATATTGTACACGCTTTTGATTTTCGTTCATTTTCTATTATAATTATGACAGTTGTAACAAACCAAACGTGTTATTTTGATTTTTCATAAAATTTACTATTTATTGATATTAGTTTTGTCACCCTGGGACTATTATGAGATTATTTATAGGAAATTAGGTACATTTTATTAGTCCTTCAGCTAAGTAGGCTACAATATTTAGGTGCGTTTGATGATGGACGAATAAATGTTTGCATATTTATAAAGAATGTTAGTGTGATATTATTTAGATGTAGAGCTGTCTTAGATTTGTCCCATGACACTAATGGCAGCCATTTTACAAGATGGCCGCCGAATATATTGTATAGACATTTATGATAGAAAGTTGAAATTGGGTATAACACATAGGCCTTGTTTTCGATCATTTGAAAACGAATATTTATTACGACCATCACAATAAAACACAGTGACATCAATGGCGGCCATTTTAAAAGATGGTAGCCAAATATATTTTTCGTAACGTAGTTTTTATGATAGGATCTTGAAATTAAGTACACACATGAAGCATGAAATAAGAATCAAGTCTTTTGCTGTAGCCATCTGAAATTTGCGCTGTTTCAGGAATGGTAGCCATTTTGCAAAAGTAAGTAATTGGTTTAGATTTTGTAATTTACAATGCTTCTTGCTTAGTGTGCATGCATGATACTACAAACGATTATGAATAGCTTTCAAATTTAACAAACTCATTTGTAAATATTTTAGTTGCATTGAGATGTAATGCATACTTTGCATGAATGAATATCACGAAATTGCTTATGCCAACTGGTACCTTATGAGCAGAGGTTGGGTATTTGTGGTAAGAACGTAATTCACCTTAATATCCTGCATTTCCTACCTCAATTGGTACCACTGTGTAAATTTGAGATAGCCCTATTAGCCATTGCATGCCTCATATGTATTCATATTCATGTATTCTGCACGAACGTACGTACTCACATTAATTTGTACAACGCTCCGGAGAAAATTACAAATACAATTTGCTTATTCTGACATTTTTGTACAGAACAAAATACAAAAAGAGATTTGCTATATCAAACAAACACTTCTATACACCACAGCATAAAGTCGACGCTTTTGTGAAGCTCTCGATGCGTGCTCCAGA
Source organism: Sweltsa coloradensis (assembly GCA_024449915.1). Taxonomy (NCBI): domain Eukaryota; kingdom Metazoa; phylum Arthropoda; class Insecta; order Plecoptera; family Chloroperlidae; genus Sweltsa; species Sweltsa coloradensis. The sequence goes on along the minus strand of JAMZAV010011299.1, from coordinate 26,542 downwards.
TGAGTTGAGATGCGTTGACTTATGCTTATGGTGTATAGTGTAGTGTTTATTACACTAGGAAAACGCTTAAGTCCCCGCCGCGTTGTTGGATGAGCGTAATTGTTGCATTGAGCTGCCATGATTGTGTTATGAGGATTTTCTGTTGTTTCTGTGACAAAATTATTACAAAGTCGAATAATTTTTTTAAATTAAATTAAATATTAAATTACATTATTTAAAAAAAAAAATTATGAATCGTAATTTTAAAAAAGGAAATCGTAAATTGCGATTTTCATAAGAAATATTATTCGATTGCGCTCAAATTTTACAAAAATATATTAATTCATAAAATTAAGGTTCTTTAAAAAATTCATTACAATAGGATAAAGCATGTAGGTGTTATAAGTCAAAGACTTGTTTAAAAAAAGAAAAAAACCTGTAAAATTTCGATTTCATGAGAAATAATTTTTCGTTTGCGCTCAAATTTCACATAAATATATAAGTTCATAAAATTAAGGTTCTGTGAAAAAAACCATTAAATCGAATTAAGCATGTAGGTGTTATAAGTCGAAGAAATATTTTAAAAATCGAAAAAATTAGTAAAATAGCGATTTTCATGAGAAATAATTTTCCGATTGCGCTCAAAAACGTGGCAGTTCTAAGTTTCAGAGGATTTCGAAGGTCTCCATAAAATTTCATCGCAATTGGAGTATCGGTTTAGCCGGAATCGTGTTAACAAACACACAATAATACAACAGAAAAAAAAAAAAAAAAAAAAAAAATCATCGCGGATTTTTTTCTCCAGTGTAGTGAAATGAATCTTCGCTTCGCTCGCTTCGCTCATCCAATAAAGAGATTCAATTTTTTTGTATGTTGTTACGTATGACAATCGGCGAATTAGAACTTATTTTTCTTTTACCATTTGAAGAAAATAAGGTTTGAAGTTTTGATTCTATACCAATCCTATCTCATGTGACACCAAGTAAGAAAAAACTTCCTTTTATGTATATAATCGATTCAGAAATAAAATCAAAGTTGGCCATTCTGCGTGAAGTGCGAGATATTTTTGAACATCTGACCCCTGACTAATCTAAAAACTATATTATTCTCATTTCTTGTATAAAAACTCTTAATATGGTGGTTGTTAAATATAAAATCAATTACAAATTTATTATTTGTGTCACCAGGGGTGCCCAAATTGGATATCTCTGATTGGATATTTCCCAAGGTATATGACAGGGAGAATCATTTTGAGTTGTCACATTTCTTCAATAAAATAAAATAAAAAATGTGAAAGAAATCGAAAAAATGGCTTAAATCGCCTAAGAATAAGTTTGTTCAATAGACCATTTTAACTTTTTATAGAGGTAATATTGTGTTCAATTTACAATCTCATAATTCCAATAAATGTTTGTTTGTTTAATATCCCGCATCGTTTCATGCAAAGAAGGGACTTCAAACAAACAAACTCTGACAGGAAAGGCTGGTCTATTGAACCAACCTGTCTCTCGTTTACTGTAGCAACGGATGGTAAATATGGACCAATTAATGCAGTGGATATAGAACAAATAAGCACCAATAAGTAAATTTTAACATCTAACTAAAAAAAGTGAATATAATATAGTCTTTTGGACAAAAATAATTTCTGAGGCGACGAATTGTGAGGTTTCGTGCATTTTTGGATTTTGGATGCTATTTAAAATTTTCTCCAAAGCGTTGTACAAATTAGTGTGATTTTCTTATCGTGAGAATACATTAATGTCTCGTGAAGATTAAAGGGGGGGGGGGGGGGGAATATAGAACATTTTAGTGTAAATCTGAAAATGTAAAATTTTCCCGCCATTGTTGATTTTTCACCTTGAGTTATTGTTGCAATCCAAAATAAATTGTAACACAATGTACGCCCATGTCTTGGGAATACAACGCACTTCATTTCATTCTTCTATATCAAAAATTGCAGAATGTACACATGGTTTATAACGCAAAATGCGATCGACGCCGTGCATCTAAGATGGCGTCGTAAATCTATGACGTACACGCATTTCGAGACCACAACGTCATTTTTCTAGTGGGTGATGAAGTAGCCGACGATTTTATTTGGGTTTCGTGCGGTTGTACCGCCTGTATGGGTCAAAGCTGAAATATGCGTCTTTTTAGCTATCGACCGCCGCACTATAAAACGTACATGCTTTATCCGATTGTAATGATTTTTTTACAGAACCTTAATTTTATGAATTTATATATCGTGTGAAATATGACGCGCAATCGATTTAATTTTATTTTAATTAAAAATCGAATTTTACGGTTTTCGATTTTTTAAACATCTTTGACTTAGAACACCTACAGCTTTATCCGATTGATGTAAGGATTTTTATCACCATACCCTTCTTTATGCATTTTTATATCTGAGAAATTTATAGCGACCATCGAAAAATATTTTTTTATGAAAATCGAAATTTACGTGGGTCTTTATTTTTTTATTTTACATTTCTTTCGAACTTATAACACCTACATGCTTATCCGAAGTAACACGATGTTTTTACAGAACCTTAATTTTACCGAATTAATAAATTGGTTTGAAATTTGAGCGCAATTCGAAAAATAAGTTTTCATGAAAATCGCAATTTTACGCTTTTTTAGTTAAAATAAAGACGCTCATCAACAAACGGCGCCTGAAAAAGCGTTTGCGAAGCTCCTAGTTTAATTTAATAATGTCTATTGGTTAGAGCTCTCTGTACAAAGTATCTGGTAGAACCTTGGACAATATTCATAGAAGCTCTGTACCACCGCTAGATGGAATTGAGGGATTTCTCTATTGTAGTTTTGTTTATTTGTTTTCTTAATATTTGTTTTCCATCTTTTGACATTGACATAAAATACGTGACTGCTAGTATTTTGCTTCGTATTAAAAGTGAGATTAATCATCGTTGTTCCATGATATTTTCCCTGGGGGTCACACATATACAAACTATAAGGACATGAACAAGTGTTAAAACGTTGAACTAGGCTGTGAAGATTCACGGGTTACAGGTGAATGGAAGACGTATCGCAGGACACGGAACGTCAGACATAACCTCATCTATAAACGTTCCCGGTGACGTTTGCTTCATTGTGAAGACGAAAATATATCGAACTATATTTATAAAATAGCAAGTTAGAATCGATCAAATAATGTGTAGGCTACCACGAATATTTATTCAGATAATGACTTCAGCCCATGTATGCGATTGCATTATATCCATGGGAAAACATGACGTAAACTCACCTTCGAACCAAATCTGAGTTAATGGCGCATGCATTCATATCTGCTATGCATGAATAATGAAATAATTTTACTTCAATCTTCAGCTCCAAACTAAAAATACTTTACCATGTGTTCAAAGGTCGTTGTATAATATAATTGCCACCAACTGTGCAACACCACAAAATTTCAAAAAGGTAAGAATCCAAACTGTTCATTGCATTGAAGATCACGTTAGGGTCCCTTCAGCCAGGTCGGCTTAACAATACAATATAATTGGAAAAGATTAAGCCTAGCCCTAGTCAACTAGACCCTTAGTGGTGTAGATATGTGTTGTAGGCCTAGGGCCTCATCTCCACATACTACTTTGATTCAACTGCAGTAACATCGTTTTGACTTGACTGAAGGTTTGCAAAACTTTTTCACCAAACTGCTGCTACGTAGTGGTTATAGGCTAGCCTATTAATAAATAGCTTAACAAATTAGCATTTCAAATTAGATGCAGGCCGTTTATATGTTGGCCTACGGTAGGTCTTTCATAGTTCTTCAAAATATGATGTATTTGCATGAGCAAGCAACATAAACAAAAACAATTAGGCTAGTAAGTTTATAGATGGTAGGCCTATAAAAAAACATTTAGCCCCTACGATATGATTATTAATTAAATTTATCCACAATCCATAATAGGCCTAAGCCGATTGTTTATAAGAGTTGCGGTTTTGTTGGTCCCAATACAAAAGGATGAGAACACGAATACGTGTTGTCAGCGATTCTTGGGTCTGCGTCAATACATATGTGGGTCACCGACACAGTAGCCTGTGAGTATGTGAAAATCTAGAAGATACAAAGTATAAACCAGTTACTATTGATAATATACACCTGTCAGCGACAAAATTCGAAATATGTTTTGTATCAACAGGGGTGAACTCCATGAATGATATGTACACGTAAAATCAGAAACACTCCAGTACTGGGTGCATGTCAGGCTACAAAGTTATCGAACTACGGCAGGACGGCCCGGACGGTCAAACAAGTCTGTATCTGGGAACAACTGGCGGTGGGGGTGTGGTCGACCTAGCGCAGGCGAGCAACACCCGGCCATCTGGTTGGGCGGGCGTCCGGAAGACAGGAATACCTTTGAGGTGAGTTTCCAATTAAAATCATCATCATCATCCATGGCGTTTCCCTCTCTTGCAGTCAGCTTGAGTTTAGCAAACACAAATTCTACTCACAAACATTTCTATCCTTCCACCTACATTCACTCACTCCCACAGAGTAGAATTGGCCCAGAGCAAAGCTCTCGCTAATCGTAAAAGCGATTCAAGAGAAAAGTCACATCGCAAACATCAGCTAAAGAAGGAGATTATATAACTCCCCCGACACTAGAGGCGAGCTCTGTCAATCGTCGTCGGGGACCTTGCCCCCGTACACTTGACGACCCCTCGGGACGACAATGACGGCAAATGACACCACGAACGACTAAAAGACAATGACGACCGGCGAAGTGAGAACTTCACCCTTTACTCCCCCTACCCGTGGCTGCGCCGGCCAGCTTAGACATTTTCTCCCCATGTCCCTAGGCTAGATCGGGATTAGATAGTTGCGTTGAGGATGAGCCCTTTATGTGGTGCATAGCCTAAAACCAGATTATTTAATCGTATCATCATTATCATCGCCGTCTAATTCTGACAGGGTCAGGCTTGGTTAACCAAATCTCTTCCACTTATGTCTATCCTACCACATCGTGTCTCTGCTTTACATCCTCCCAGCCTCTCCCTGTTCTGGGGCCCGGCGTAGAATTGGCCCAGAGCAAAAGCTTGTAATCGTAAAAGGCGATTCAAGGAGAAAAATCCACCTCGCAAAATCAGCTAGTAGGCGGAGTATCTTACTCCCCGAAACTAGACGCCACACGAGCATCTAGCAATCGTCGTCGGGGATCTTGCCCCCTTTCCACCCTTCACACGACACGCGGCGACGATGACCAATCGCCCTTAATCCAAACAAAACCAAAACATGCCCCCTCTTCCTTCCTCCTTCACAATCCTTTCTCATACATCCTCCTGGGCATCTCTCTTCCGTCATTCGTCTCATATGCCCAAACCAATCTCAGCGTGTCCTTCCCATCCTTGTCACCTAACTTCTCCACCCCAAGCATCTCTCTGATGTCGTATTTCTAATTCTATCTGTCTTCTGTCTTGCCCCAACTGTACTCCTCAGGAATGTTCAATCACGACTATTAAGTAGGCGGAGTATGACAAGAAAATTGACCGCGATGTGAGAATCCCCCCCTTTCCTCCCCCTACAAGTTAGCTGGTTCTGAACAACGTGCCCCATATCCTCTAGGCTTAGAGTGGACGCATTGAACCTAACAATTTACGCGCCTAAATCCAAAATAAAAACTAAATCATTGCGTAGGTTTTGATTTTGTTGACAAGCATACACAACGTTTTTTAAGAGACAAATCCGGTAATCTCTATGGATATTCTAACCAAAACAATACAAGGGTTAAAGTTAATGTAAACTGTCAAACAGTGTTAAGAAAGCTGACATTGAATTAATCTTCCTTAGCAAAACGAATTGTAAAATGGTAAAAAACGATAGCCCTCACTTTAAAGTTGCGATTTTTGTAGAATGTTATTTCAATGGTACTCAAAATATCAACAAGTCTTAAATAAAATAAATAAATGAAAATAAATAACAATTGAATGCTTGCTACTTTATTTCCATGTTAAAATGTAGGCATACAAAGAGTTACATAACCGGGTACACAGTTTCTAGACACTGTTAGATAGTATTACTGCACTCAGGGTATATGAAAATCCGGGTAGTATAGGCCCTTATGATATCAATATTTACACTTTTACAAATTTGGATAATATAGAGCTAGTTCAAGTAATCAAGTATCAAGTATATACATGAGGCTTTAGAGTCTGGTGTCAGGTTGCTTGATACAAATTAGTTACAAAGTAAAATAAGTTCTACTAATCTACTACTAATCTACTAAGTACTACTACTAATCTAAAGTACGTATCTGTAGAGTCTACCCAAACCTCAGATTATATAGACTGGATTTCAGTGGGTACAGTAGATTGAAAATTCTTTAAAATTGATTAAGATCGTAGTAGGCTAAGCTAACTGAAAGAGAGCAAAGAAAAAGTAAACACATTTAATTTCTGCACATATAAGAAGACCTTACCTGATTGTAGAACCATACTAGTTTAAGAAAACGACCCCTTTGTTTTAGCTAGATAGATGTAGGGTACGTAGTTGCCACTGATCTGATGAGAGAGGTATTGGATTGATTGTTTTCCCTGAGGTTTTAAGCATTAACACCCATAGTGAAAGATTAAAAATAATTACAATATGCATGGAGATGTTCACAAAGTAGTCTACATCATCCATCAAAATAGCATGTGAATTAATAATTTTTTAGGGCGTACACTTTTTCAGGATATCAAGTGATTACTTATGTATGTATTGCTATCTGTTACTGTAATTATCATCTATACACATTATACAAACAAATAACAGAATAGAGACATGAAAGCAGGACATTGTCGGCCACCACCACCCCGCCTTCAGTGATCCCTGTCCAATACACCTAGGCTAAACAAAAATTAATATAAAGTAATACTACCCACACCCACGAGCCTCCTACCAATTCTTTTTGTTTGCCCAACACTAGGTTCGATAGTCGTTCCGGACACGCGATAGAGAAGAATAGATGTCGTGAGCGGTAGCGAGACGCGCGCTTCGTACCCTGTCACAAATTGCGTATTGAGATACAAGATATTATCTAGGAAGACGATACGAACTGGGCAGATCCAAAGTCTGGCAGCTCAAAGGGAACAGGATATTCGAAACTAAACTGGAGGTCGGAAACCAACTACGTCTGGCAGACTCCAGGGCACCAAGGATATTCCGAACTAACTAGCGAAACGCTACGTCTGGCAGCTCAAGGGCACAGGATATCCGAACTAACTGGGCGAAAACCTACGTCTAGGCAAGTCAAAGGCACAGGATATCTCCGAACGGGATTCAAGGACACAGGATATCCCGAACGTTACTACTGAGGCGAAACCTACGTCTGCAAAACTCAAGGCACAGGATATCCCAGCGATACAAACTGGTTCGAGAATTCCAACATCTTCGCGTGAGGCAACAGGCCCCCGCACAGCACCGAAAAGGTAGGATTCACCAGAACAATGCAAGAATATCATGTGTCCCCATCATGTTTCCCGTCTGAGCCGGGTAGAACTGGCTCAGAGCATGGCTCTGCTAATCGTAGCCTAAAAGGACGATTCAAGAGGTAAAAAGCTCCACCTCGCAAATATCAGCTAGTAAGAGCGGAGTATCTTACTCTCCGAAACTCAGAGGCGAGCACTCTGGGCAAATCGTCGTCGGGGACCTGGCACCCTTCCCTTGACTACCCCCCGGCGTCGATGACAATGATACAACGTACGATGAAAAAGCGATGGACGACAGCGAGTGAGAAACACCCGCTTCCTTCCCCTACCCGTGGCTGGTTCGTGACCAGCATGGGCCCCTCTCCCCAACCCCCTTAGGCTAGGAGTGGTTGCATTATGACACTAACGGTTGACGCGTCCTTAATCAAATAAACACAAACAAAAAAGTCGAGGCCAGGGGCTAGGATTTAATATGCGAAGGCCAAAGGCAAGCACGTCTAGCAAACATCAGCTAGAAAGTAGGGGGTTTTTTAATTCCACGATACTGAAAGCGACCTCGGCCAGGAGTGCGAGTTTATAGAAGCTCATCCCACCTGTGGCGGAGTGCCCCAAATCCCCGGGGTAGAACTGGCCCAGAGCATGGCTCGACCTATATCTGTGCAAATCAAGGGATGCAAGGACCCTCACAAACACAGATGAAGAGGAGTATAATATCCTCGAATCTAGAGGGCAAACTCTTGTCAATCGTCGACTATGACACCTCCCCTTTCCCCAGACCACCTCCCGGCGACGATGACAATGATACAACGAACGAAGACAAAAGACTATGACGACCACACGATGTGGAAACCCCTCCGTTCCTCCCCCTTAACTAAACCGTGGCGGTCTGACACGCATGGGGCTCCCCTGCCACATATACCATAAGGCTAGTAGTGGTTGCACATATATGACGCGAACGGTTGAAGCGCCCTTAAAGTTAATGAATCCCATGACCAATAAATCTTTGTGTGATTACATAACCTATTTTTGTGTATTGTTTGGAAATTGTGTCACCGCCGACTGGGCCCGCGGGGTAGGAATTGGCCAGAGCATGGCTCTGATGATAGTAAAAGGCGAGAAAAAATAGATAAAGTACCACATCTCGCAAAACATCAGTAGTAGGCCTATAGTAGGAATGTATACTAACTCCAAAACTAGAGGTGAAGCTCTGATTCGTCGTCGGGGACCTCTCACCCCAAATCCTTGACGACCTCCCCGACAGACGACGACAATGACGACATGAAACAATAACATAAGGAAGATGCCGACCACGGAGTGAGATCCCCTTTTCTCTCCGACTTCCCCTAGGCTAGGGGAGGTTTTTTTAAAAAAAAACACCAAAAATTTGTTTTTTTGGTTTTTTCCATTTATAACCTAACGGTTGACGCGCCCTTATCCAAAATAAAACGAAAAACCAGCCTTCCATCCCTCTATAGCCCGTAGCTGGAGTTCCGACCAGCACGGGATTTTCGCTCCCACATCCCTAGTTTAGAATGGTTCATCGTGACCTTAACGTTAAAACCCAATAAACCACGGAGGGGCTATACGCTTAACTTTTCAGATTATGATGCTCAGGTAACATGTCCCCATTTTCTTCTGTTTCAGTTAACTGCTGCCAAACGGAAGGTGCAAAAACAATGTAGCAGGGGAACTCAAACTGAATCCACTAAGTTTCATTGTTGTGTGTTACTGTGTTCATGTATATCGTGTGTGAAGGTTAGTGTATGTGTCTTGTGTGTGTCTCGGTGTGTCATGTTGTGTCGTGTCACGTGAAGTGCAATGTGTTATGTTGTGTTTTCACGGGTGTCTTGTTGTGTCTTGTCTTGTTGGCTCAGTGCCACGATCCGGACAGCCCTCATCATGATTCAGGAGAAAGTACGTGTCTTGGTATTGTGCTGTGTCTTGTAGGGATGTCGAGGTCGAATATGCACACCGGAAGTACAGACCTCTATGTTTGGTATGTAGAGTGACATTGTGTGTGTAGTAGTGCTGGTTTCTTGTAACCAATCATGATGTCAGATGACACTTGTCGACTCCGACCAGTCCTCACATTGTTATATAGAGTTGTATCACGCACGATCGGACGTTATGTCCGTAGTGATGTCCGTACAGGTAAGTTAGCCTAGTAGCAGGGTCGTGTAGCGGTCGTCTAGAGTAGGTTATCTTGTCATTCTGTTATTAGGTGTTATGAAATGGCTGTGTGTCTGTTTGCCGTGTGTTGGTGTACTGTGTCGACGTGTTATGACGCTGTTAGGTCGTGTAGGGTCGTGTGAGGGTAGTGTAGGGTCGGGTAGAGTAGGCTTCCTTGTGATAGGTACTTGTTTGTTTTAGTTAAATGTTATGAATCGCTGTGTGTCTTGTGCCGGTGTGTGTGCTGTGTGACGTGGTAGGGTCGTGTAGGAATAGTGGATAGGATCGTGTAGGGGTCGTGTAGAGTAGCTTCTTGTGATAGGGTATTGTTATATGTGTTATCTATGCCGTGTGTCTTGGCCGTGTGTTGTGTGCTGTGTGCTGTGTGACATGTAGGGTCGTGTAGGGTCAGGTAAGGGTCGGTTAGAGTAGCTTCTTGTGATACGTACTGTTTATAGTGTTATGTATGCTGGTGTCTTGTGCCGTGTGTTTGTGTGCACGTGTTGACGTGTAGAGTCGTGTAGAGTAGCTTCTTGTCATGCTATGTTTTGTGTGATGTGGCCGGCATTACACAACCATGGCAGATCCCGGGCCCGGCATAGCACAGCTTGGCATATCCCCGGATGGGCTCGATACTACACAACATGGCAGACACGGACCAGCATTGAACAGCTTGGCATTATCCACGGCATGGGCTCGACACGACATCACCAACAGGCAATCCCGGCCCGGCATTGCACAGCTTGACATACGCACGGGCAGGACACGGCCCCTTGCACGGCTTACACAGCATGGTCCGGCATTGCATAGCATGATATATCCGCGGCATTAGCAATGGCATGACAACAGCATGTAGCGGCAAGACTTTCATGGCATAGGGCAGCAACCAATGTTTATGTTTCAGTTGAGTAAAAATAAACTGTGCCTCGCAGCAGCAATGAAGGCTCGTCCCCAAGCCTGCATGGACAAGTTGTACAAGCGACTGGTATTTCCACTATACGGTACTGATATAAAATGAGTTAAGGATCAAAAGAGAGTCCTATAACTTATTAAATGAATTATGAAACATGTAAAGGGGTATTAACGGGGCACTGCAGTCAGTCACCTGTATAGAGCAAATTGCAATCTTTGCTGTAGTCACAACAACGGCATGGCTCGAGGAATGTTCTAAACGCTGACTGCAACGGCGGGTTGGGTTTTCATGGTGCTGCTCAATGCGCAATTCGTTTGAGGTTAATAAACATAGCAGCTTGACTGCAGTTCACGTGTTAGATACACCTTTTGATTAACCTGCTGCTCATGTTGCTCCAGCGACCAAAATTCACACGCACCCTAAATCTAATCAATTGCTTGGCTAGTGCTACTGTGGATAATCTAACAGCATTAAGCAAGCCTTAGTTTGGCTCAAAGTTGTCAAGGTTCCTTCAGGTAACTCCGTCCCGTACATAGAACCTAAATGTCAAAGGCAGCCATTATACTTCTATGACAGTAGACCGATTGGAAGCAGGGCTCAGTCAGAGGGGTCAAATGAACAGCACAGAATAATCATTAATTCTGGTGCTGTTTAAGTCCACTCTCAATTAATTTCTTAGCATTATATATTTACTGATAATATACCTGTTAGGAGGAAGAACGAAAAATATATTAAAAAATGGTGGAGGTTCCCTGAGGAGAAGACAGTGGAGAGAAAAGAAAGTGAAGTAGAGATGCAGAGGGACGAAAAGATGAGGTGGGAGATGCGCAGGCTGGCCTAGCCGAGCTTGATAAGCCGGGTAGACCAAAGAATGTGGTGGGAAACCTCCCACCCCTACCCGACTTAGTTGGAAAAGGGATCGATATTATTATTCTTACCTGTCTCATGTTTTGGCCCCTCTTTAGCCTATACACAGTATAATTTCATGTTTTAAAACTCAATGTCAGAAAAGTGGCTACAATCAATCGACGGACAGTGAGAGGACAGAAAGAACAATTATACAGTCGAGTCAGTTGACGGGGTGGCAAAAGGGGGGTAGGGGTTCTTGAAGGTATTTCAGGTACGTACGACCTTTCTCTCTAAGTAACTAACAGGGCAGGGGACTGATCCTAAATGGATATTTTAATACTTTTTATTTTGTGTACAGCAACTGTTATCAAGCTATAGTTAGGTCATAATCATGAGTTCCGTGACCACTTTTTCGCAAGGATGGTTTGACGATTGATTTGACTACTATGGACCATTTAGAAAAAAATAAGCCCCCATGTCCCTCCCAAAAATCCCGGCAATTTTTACTAGAGGCCAAAATCCAATATGGCTGCCGGGCACACTCTTGAAAAATTAAATTTTGAACCAGAGCAAGTAGAATCAAGTACAAATACATTTTTTTGTTTAAACTGACCACAAGGATTCTGAATATGATATTAGTTTGACGCTACGACGCCATTTTGAACCAGAAATACAAGATGGCCACCGGCGCCACTGTGGAAAATTAAGTATTGAACCAGAGCATCTAGAATCAAGTACAAATACACTTTTTCTTGTAAATAGACCACAAGGATTCAGAATATGACGTTAATTTGACGTTTACGATATCATTTTGACTAATAAATAAAAAGGCCGACATCCAGTGTAGCAAAAGTTTTATGTTTGTACTTAAGCCAGTTCCCACACAAGGATCTCTTGCTGTAAAGTACCATGATTTTACCATGAGATGGTGTTTCAGTAAATTTTCTATTACAAATGACTCTACAACATAACTATAAACCGAATTTATGAAGTCACAAATTGTCTTTCGTTGAAAATTTACTTTGTTTTACCACTGTAACGTGGTAATTAAGACCATACTGTGCCCGGAGAAGTATGATCAGTCTGAATCGAGGCATCCTGCCATACTATATTCGGAATCAGACGATTCCATGTAATACCTGCTTTTCTCAGTAAAAATATCCACCTTCAGGTGCTGTCATCATCATCCTATAGCTCTCTTCCACTGGCCCTAGTGCAGCGCCATGCTGCCATGGTGGTTTGCGTATCAAATATAGGTATGAAGATGACTTTCTGACTTCTGGGCGATGCTGACAGCTCGCTTCTTTCGTACTGACTTCACTCAGTCTATTACAGGCAACCCGGCTATGCTGTCCTGTTGTCATTGATACTGCCGATACTGATACGTATGTCGCGGCAGCTGAACGGAATGCTCTGTTTCAAGAGGAAGCAGAAGACAATCTTATGTCGTGTAAGAAATACTGGTAAAATGACGAGATGGCAGATTGTATTGAGCAGCTAACTGCATGGTAGGCTGTGATGCTAACTCAGGCTGCTACGGCAAAAGTAGAAAGTCTGTGTTTGGACCGGATGGCAAAGATTCCTGTGGCCCGACAACAGATCTCGAGTGCGGAGATAGACTTGACCTTCAGGACGAGGTACTATAGAGAAGTTCTTCCAGTTCACACGACATGTCATATATGGCGACATAAAGAGTACCAACATGACTGAAGCCAATTCAGCAAAGTGGAGAACACTGAAAAGACAAAATCATTTATCCTACTCCCTCCAGATGCAGATAGCCTAGACGCCAACACTTCCTCCGTGCAAACTACTTAGCGTATTTTGTGCGCCACCCTTCCAAGAGGACCACCTCTCACCACTTGGGCATGGTTGGGAACTTGTGAGTGATCGTGTCCACCACAGGCGACCTGCTCTCCTAGCTCATCTACCTGCACAAGGGCCAGTTGAAGAGAGCGAGGATGATGACAGCAACCTGTTGGAGGATATTTTACTGAAGAAAATGGGGTTTTTGCACAGAATCGTCTGATTTTTAATATAATATGGCAGGATGCCCCCAAATTTAGATAGATCACACCCTCGGGGCCATTTTTGTCTTAATTACCAAATCAAAACAGTGTTACAGTGGTAAAATAACGTTAATTTTCAAAGAAAGACAATTTACGACGTCTTAAATTCTGTTTTTATTTACGTTGCGGTCGAGGTTGCGGTGTCATTTTGTAATAGAAAATTTACTAACATACTATCTCATGGTAAAATGATGGTACTTCACAGCAAGAGATCCTTGTGGGAGTACTTGCTTAAGTACAAACGTAAATCGTTTGCTACACTGGCTGTCGGCCATTTTTTATTTATTAGTCAAAATGATATCGTAAACGTCAAATTAACGTCATATTCTGAATCCTTGTGGTCTATTTACAGAAAAAGTGTATTTATACTTGATTCTAGATGCTCTGGTTCAATACCGGTACTTAATTTTCCACAGTGGCGCCGGTGGCCATCTTGTATTTCTGGTTCAAATGGCGTCGTAGCGTCAAACTAATATCATATTCAGAATCCTTGTGGTCAGTTTAACAAAAAAAATGTACTTGTACTTGATTCTACTTGCTCTGGTTCAAAATTTAATTTTTCAAGAGTGTGGCGGCAGCCATATTGGATTTTGGCCTCTAGTAAAAATTGCCGGGATTTTTGGGAGGGACATGGGCGCTTATTTTTTTCTAAAATGGTCCATAGTAGTCAAATCAATCGTCAAACCATCCTTGCGAAAAAGTGGTCACGGAACTCATGATTATGACCTAACTACTATGGTAGTTGTTTGAATGTTTGTATTGTGGATTCATTTGTGTTTAATTGTTTAGTTTTTATAATAGTTTTTGACTATCTATTTTTGTTTAAACTTATGTTAAGCACAATATTGTTAATTTTAATTACCTACTTTAATATCAATTTTATTATTATGTACTATTTAGGGATATCACACACAATTCTGTGTTTAACTCTCTACCATGCATAGTGTTCTAAAGCGTAGTAAAGTAATGTGTTGCCTCTCGTTGTGCTCTGTACAAGGGGATGGTTAAAAGGGCTTTATTCGTTATGATATCCCTAATTGGATGAGCGTAGCGAGCGAAGCGAAGATTCCATTTCACTACACTGGAGAAAAAAATCCGGAATGTTTTTTTTTCTTCATTTTTTTGTTTGTATTTTTGTGTGTCTGTTAACACGATTCCGGATAAACCGATACTCCGATTGCGATGAACTTTTATGGAGGCCTTCAACAATCTCTGAATTCAGAACTGCCACGTTTTTGAGCGCAATCGGGAAATTTTTTCTTATAAAAATCGCTATTTTACGATGTTTCGATAAAAAAGTTCTTCGACTTATAACACCTACATGCTTTATCCGATTGTAATGATTTTTTCACAGAACCTTAATTTTATGAATTAAGATATTCGTGTGAAATTTGAGCGAAACCAAAAAATTATTTCTCATGAAAATCGAAATTTCACGGGTTTTTTATTTTTTAAAACAATTCTTTGACTTATAACACCTATTATGCTTTATCCTATTTTAATGATTTTTTCACAGAACCTTAATTTCATGAACTCGTTTTAAATTTGAGCGCAATCAAATAATTATTTCTTATGAAAATTGCAATTTTACGATTTTTTATTTTTTTAAAATTACGATGAATTAAAAAAATTAAGTTAATTTATTATTTAATTTAATTTAATTAAAAAAAAAATCTTCGACTAAGTAATGATTTTTTCGCAGAACAACAGAAAATTCGCGTAACACATGGCATCTCAATGCACCAATTACGCTCATCCAGCAACGCGGCGGTACTTAAGCGTTTTCCTAGTGATAGTAACAATGATCATTGATTAATAATAATTGGATGAGCGTAGCGAGCGAAGCGAAGATTCCATTTCACTACACTGGAGAAAAAAATCCGGAATGTTTTTCTTTTTTTCTTTTTTTTCTTTTTTTCTGTTTGTATTTTTGTGTGTCTGTTAACACGATTCCGGCTAAACCGATACTCCAATTGCGATGAAATTTTATGGAGATCTCTCTGAACGAGACTGCCACGTTTTTGAGCGCGGTAATCAAAAATTATTTCTTATAAAAATCGCAATTTTACGATTTTTTTTCGATTTTAAAAAAATTCTTCAACTTATAACACCAACATGCTTTATCTGAATGTAATGATTTTTTCACAGAACCTTGATTTTATGAATTTAGGTATTTTTGTGAAATTTGAGCGCAATCGAAAAAACTTTTTCTCATGAAAATCGAAATTTTCCGGTTTTTTCCTTTTTAAACAATTCTTTGAATTATAACACCTACATGCTTTATCCTATTGTAACGGTTTTTTCACAGAACCTTAATTTTACATTAACACATGGCAGCTCAATGCACCAATTACGCTCATCCAACAATGCGGGGGATTAAGTTTTATAGTTAATAATAATTGGATGAGCGTAGCGAGCGAAGCGAAGATTCCATTTCACTACACTGGAGAAAAAATTCCGGAATGTTTTTCTTTCTTTTTTTCTTTTTTTTCTGTTTGTATTTTTGTGTGTCTGTTAACACGATTCCGGCTAAACCGATACTCCAATTGCGATGAAATTTTATGATGATCTCTCTGAACGAAGAACTGCCACGTTTTTTGAGCGCAATCGAAAAATTATTTCTCATAAAAATCGCAATTTTACGATTTTTTTCGATTTTAAATAATTCTTCAACTTATAACACCTACGCCCTACATGCTTTATCTGAATGTAATGATTTTTCACAGAACCTTGATTTTATGAATTTAGGTATTCTTGTGAAATTTGAGCGCAATCGAAAAACCTTTTCTCATGAAAATCGAAATTTTCCGTTTTTTTTCTGTTTTAAAACAATTCTTTGAATTATAACACCTACATGCTTTATCCGATTTTATTGTTTTTTTTTCACAGAACCTTAATTTTACATTAACACATGGCAGCTCAATGCACCAATTACGCTCATCCAACAACGCTGCGGGACTTACGTTTTCCTAGTTAATAATAATTGATGAGCGTAGTGAGCGTAGCGAGCGAAGCGAAGATTCCATTTCATTACACTGGAGAAA
This sequence comes from Sweltsa coloradensis, assembly GCA_024449915.1. Taxonomy (NCBI): domain Eukaryota; kingdom Metazoa; phylum Arthropoda; class Insecta; order Plecoptera; family Chloroperlidae; genus Sweltsa; species Sweltsa coloradensis. The sequence continues at coordinate 10,091 of JAMZAV010011299.1, read as the reverse complement.
AAATCCCGGAATGTCTTTCTTTCTTTTTTTCTTTTTTTTCTGTTTGTATATTTGTGTGTCTGTTAACACGATTCCGGCTAAACCGATACTCCAATTGCGATATAATTTTCTGGAGACCTTCGAAATCTCTCACCTAAGAACTGCCACGTTTTTGAGCGCAATTGAAAAATTATTTCTCATGAAATAGCAATTTTACGATTTTTTTTCGATTTTTAGAAAATAGTTTAGAGGTATGCTGGGCTAGAACGGAGACTAGTTTAGGCGCTCAGCTTTCTGGTTTTTCCGGGTAAAAGGATTATTAAATTTAAAACTAACGTTTTTAAAGAATAAATCTATGTTATGCATTATGCGTATTCCTAAATTAATTCATTGATTTTGACTTAAAATTTAGTGAAATCACCAAAATTTACTGGATTTTGGTCAACTTCGGTAATTTATTCCAAGTGTACAGATTTTTGTAACCCAAATTTGCATAATGGATATCAACGATTAAATTAATGTGAACGCGCAGGTTAATTTGATTTTGTTGTAAGATAAACGGTTTGGTGGGAATTTCCAGAATTGCAATCCATGTTTTGGATTTCCCATTTTTTCACGTTTTGGACTTATGTCTCGCAATGGATCTTTAAGGCTTATTTTGTGCAACCAATTCGGATATCAATGTAAAAGTAGGCCTACTTTATTAACATCCATTCAAAATTTGTCAATGATATTACCAACCGTTCAGCAGAAATCATCAACACCTGTTTGCGCGCATTTGAGTTGGGCCAATTAAAGCCAATATAGGGTAGGTTGCTTTGAATGGACCACTTTCAAGCTTTTATTTTTTTGGGAAGGAAATTTTCAAATTTTTTTGTTCGTGACAATTACAGGTTATAGTTTCATATTTTAGCTTAACTTATATTAAGATATAATTTTAAAATAATGAAAACGGATATATAAATGAATATTTTTCTTATATATTGTAATCGGTCCAATTTGAGAAACTAGTCTCCTAAATTGGACCAGTGGTGCCCTTAATTGGACCTAGTCAAAAATTATCAAAATATCAAAAGTTAAGGTATGATTATGATTAAACTTTGATTTAAAATGTTATGTTTTTGTATTTAACGTAAACTCTTCGTATTTTTCTTGGTTGGAATGCCATATAGACGTGAGCATTCATTTAGCCCACAATCTCCGTTTCGGAAGGCTGCCAGTGCTGTTAACATTTCATCTTGAGTCCATTAGCCATAGTTTCCTCTCTTTGCCATTCTTAAAATAAGGCATTGTGGTTAAAAATAATATTGTTTCTCTGAACTCAATTTTTAACAATGTAATGTAAATTTAATTGCTATTTCTTGTAGGCCTACAACAACCCTCCCCCCCCCCCCCCCGTAACTATGCGGGCCCAACCTTGTTGATAGATGCTCTAGTTCTGATAAAGCATGTAGAAAATGTGCACATGTTAATCTAGGCCCCTAACAAAAAAAAGTGGAATTCAAAACTTTCAGGTATAAAAATACCTTCACTACTGTGGCCTACTTTGTCTTAGTACTGATTGTACTCCTGCCTACCCTAGTAAATCAGGCAATACACATTAAAAATGCTACACCCCAAATTAAAATTGGTTTCATAACTACACCGGCTTAAAAATATCTTTTAAAACCTTGTTGCTCTAATTGGACCAGTGGTGCAATTAGAGCAACCACGACTGGTTCAATTTGAGATCCTCGGCAATAATATGGTTAGTGAGGTATTGCCACGAGTTTAGTATTTGTATGCAGATATTGACTGTGGTAATAACGGCAGTAAATAGTGATAAGTAAAGTCATGCTAACGTAAATATAAAAAAACTTCCATTTTCCATGCAGTGACCTTAGCAACGGCAGGGAGTTATTACATCAGCACAGCCAGAATGACTCATTACGCTTGTACATAGCCTTGGAGGCGTTTCTCGCACTCCATGGTTCACCTGCTGGCTACTTCACTCAAATAGTACCAAATTTTGCCGTCCGATAGCGCCACTTGCTTCAACGGGCTGTGTTACAGCTATGGTCCAAATTTAAGGCGCTGGTTCAATTAGGGAAACCTTACCCAATTGTGTAAGCCCCTGCCCATTCCCTTTAATAGCACTGGGTTCATTTAAATTGCCAAAAGAAAACTTAAATGTTATTCTGTATTGTTCAAATACCCCTTCCAATTGTAAATATTTTTTTTCAACTCGTGTTTCATCATTTTGGGAAAGAAAAGAAACCCCTTCCCACCTCCCCCTTTCCCGCAAAAAAGACAATAATTGTGTATACACAATTGGCCTAGACTATAGGCTAACTACATAATATAATATACTAGGAAAACGCTAAGTCCCGCCGCGTTGTTGGATGGCGTAATTGGTGCATTGAGCTGCCACGTTTTACGCGGTTTTTCTGTTGTTCTGTAAAAAAAATCATTCCTGAGTCGAATTTTTTTTTTAGAATTAAATTAAATTTAAATAAAAAATTAACTTTTTTCCCCTAACGTAAGTAATTTAAAAAAAAAAAAAATCTTTTAAAAATTGCAAATTTTAAAAGAAAAAATTTAAAATCGTTGCGCTCAAATTAAAGAGTTATTAATTCATGAAATTAGGTTCGTGAAAAAATATTACAATAGGATAAAGCAGTAGGTGTAAAAAGTCAAAGAATTGTTTTTTAAAAATTAAAAAAAACGAAAAAATTTCGATTGTCATGAGAAATAATTTTCGATTACGCTCAAATTTATACGAATCCCTTAATCTAAAATTTAAAAGTTCTGTGAAAAAAATATTAAAATCGGATAAAGCGTGGGTGTTATAATTGAAAAAATTTTTTTTAAAAATCAAAAAAAAAATCAAAAATTGCGAAATTTTATAAAAAAAAAAAATTCCCGATTGCGCTCAAAAAACGTGGCGTTCTAATTTTTGAGATTTCAAGGTCTCCATAAAATTTTCATCGAAATTTGGAGTTTTGGTTTAGCCGGAATCGTTTTAAACAAACACACAAAAAAAAGAAAAAAAAAAAAAAAAAAAAACTTTTCGGTTTTTTTTTCCCCAGTTTAGTAGAATGGAATTTTCGCTTCGCCGTACGCTCATCCAAAAATTTATTTTTTGATACCATGCCCATCTAAAAAAAACATCACTTAGGCCCTGTTTTGCTAATTTTTGGTTTAAAACAAATCCATTTTTAAATGTACCCCTTTCCCACGAATTTTTCAATGAATCAGCATGTAGATCCGAATTATGTTTCGGTGCCAAATTTTAATTATTCGGAACCAAAATATTTTTATTATGCACACTGAATGATCCCAGAAAAAGCATTTGACATGTATGCATTTTAAATATAAATTTTGATCGTACAAAAAAAAAAAAAATACAGTTTGTGGGCCCTGCAAGACAATAATGTTCTAAAAAAACATCGTATTACATTTCGGAAAAACTCCCACTGTTAAAAAACTTGCCTTTTGGATGTTCAATAATTGGGTATTACCAAAGAAACTAAAAAATTGCGAACGTATGAGTCAAAATTAGCGAAAAAATGGCCATTCTTAACTCGGCTTTCTTAGCTCCCTACATAAATTTAGTAGGGGTTTCGGGTGTAATTCCCCTTTTCCCAAAGAACCACGTATCTACTTTAATTGGTCGTAGGAGGGGTTTTTTTTGTCTCGCCACGCCAAGGGGCAGGGACCCTTTTCAAAGGGTTTTATGCGACCCCCGGCAATTTTGAATTTTTCCGAAATTTAACGTTGACATAGCACTTCCCGGACAGAATTTCGGCCCCAATAGACACATTCTCTTCGAGCGCCAGGAAAATCATCACCGTCAAGGGAACTGCCAACGTCCCCAATATCAAGTACCCAAATATTAAAAATAGACTACAAAATTACGGTACAGATTGGGGGGATCCCTATTATGATGCAGACAGTAATCCTAAAGGGATATGAGGGTGGAGTGATAATGTATAAGAAGCTCAAGGCATATTTGCGGAAGGAACTTAAAAAATTAATGAGTTCCTTTTTTCTGTAAATTTTGGGAGGCGATCCTTTTTAGGTTGGGGAAAACCATCAAGTGATTAATTTAAAAACATTTTAAGGTTTTTTTTAAAAGAAAGCTTACTTTTTTTTAAAAGGGAAAACTTGAAAATTTTTTGGTAAAGATATAAAAAAAAATTTTGAACTTCATAAACGTTTTTTATTGTTAATTTGAATCTTTTAAAAGTTTCTCTTTTCCCAAGTATGCTTAAATGTACGCGCACTGATGAGTAAATAAAGGCTGCAGTTTTTAATGAAAATTTTAACTTTTTAAAGGGAAATTTAATTGTTTATTTTGAATCGGTCTGTTTCCCTATCTTTTCGAAAAGCGATTATGAAAAAAAACATTTTTAAGTTTGATGTTTTAATAATAAAATAAAAAAAATGTGTAACCCAATTGTTATTTGAATAACAGAGTATTTTAAAAAAATTATACCCTTTACAAATACCTCCCAGTGTTTATCGTCTATGTTCGCTTTCCCAATAAATAATTTCATTAAATTTATTATTAAATTTTTGACGGACTACATCATTTTACTTCTTAAGTCAAGGGTAAGCAAATAAAAAAAGGGTAAAAACCCAAATATTTTATTATTATAACATTAAGATATTTTTTCTGATTGATTAAAACCATTGCATTTTAAAGACAACTTGTATTAAAAAAAAAAATTAATTGAAAAGGCAAAGGAGCAACTTTTTGAGCAAAATTCGTCGGAAGTGCATGTCAACGTAAACTTTCGGAAAAATTTCAAACTTCCCGGGCTCGCAAACCTTTAAAAAAGGCTCGCTCCCTTTGGGCGTAGGGCGAGTCAAAAAAACCCCTTTCCCTACGCCCAATTAAAGTAGAAAAAGTGATTCTGGAAAGCGGAAATTTACACCTGAAATACCACACAAATTTTGATGTAGGCGAGAAAGAATAGCCGATTTAAGAACGTCCCAAATAATAGCATAAAAAATGGAAGTGTGGATAAGGCTAGGCGCGGGTAATTTGTAGAATTTGATCAACTAAACTTGTTTATTTTTATTATTTATTTATTTATTATTATTTTTTTAACGTCTATCCTTTTCGTTATAAAAACTGATTTACAAAGGGGGACAACTAAATAAATCTAATTACAAGATGCATAAAACAACAATAAACTACTTTTTGAAATATTTGAAATAGAGCATTACAACAACAATGCTTTTTAAACACAAAAATTTTGGTAAAAATAAAAAAAAAATTTATATTTTTAATGAATGAATCAAATATAAAAAGGGTGGAGAATGAAAAAAAAGAGAAAAAAAAAAAGGGAAAGGGAAAGGGAAAGGAAGGAAAAAAAGACAAAGAAAAAAAAAAAGAAAAGAAAAAAAAGAAAAAAAAAAACATTAAAAAAAAAAAAAACGAAAAAAAAAAAAACTGTTTTATAGACGATCTCACTCAAACGAATATGAGGTTTCCCCCAAAAATTTCGGGAACAGCAAATCGGGGAGTATAATCAAAAACTTTGGGGAAGAAACCCCCAACGCGAAATTTTTATTCTTGTGTTCAATTTTCATTTTGTTTTCCCAAATCTTGAAACTTTTTTACCCCAAAAAAAATTTTGATATATAATTATAAATTATATAGATATATAATTATTTTAAAATTTTTCATGTCAAACTGATCACAGCAATGATACGGACACCTAACTCAATTTTTGCAAGCTTCACGTGGCGGCAACCCAGACAATCTAGGCAGAAAATAATTTAATTTAAAAAAAATTGTTTATATCATAATCAAAAACAATAAAGAACAAACAAAAAAGAAAAGCAAAATCATTAATAAGAACTTATGAAGGTAAAAACATTACACAAAACACACAGACAAAACCTACAAATAAATAGTAAAAACAATTTTTTTTCTTTTTGATTCATTTTTCATTGCTTCAATTTTTCTTTAAATTTTACAATTCCCAGAGCAGTAAAAATGGTTTTTAATTCATAAGAAATTGAAAATTCCAATAGGATACGCCTCGTAATAAATGACTTTCTAAAGCTCAGAAAATTTAATTAGGAACTTTCCCTGAGTTTTTAAAGTAGAATTTTTATCCGATCAAACAATTTTTAAAATATTTGGGGGGAATACTAAAAAAAAAACCTTTCAATACTTTTTATGTATTACCAGCACGCTATACTTCATCCCTCCTCAACGTGAAAAAAATCAGACTGAAAACTTGGTTCAAGGGAAATGAATAAACAGATGGTTTTAATTCTCTTTGGAGTAAAAAAATACTCAGTAGAAGGTTTCTGCCCAAACCATAAGCAATAATCAATAAAAAGACTAATATAAGAATTACAAGTAACCCCAACTTCTCTCGGTTTCAAACCTCTTCATTTTTTTTTTTTAATTCCCAAATTTCTGATGATACTTTATTACCACGTATTCATAATGTTTCTTAAAATTTAAAAATTTCAATTAAAAAAACTCCAAGATATTTAAATTAACCCCCTCTAGAAATCAACTTACCCTTACAAATTTAACGTAAAATGAATATCATTATGCTTCTATCATTAGCCTTTTGAAAAATCATAAAATTGTTTTTTCTATAATTAATATCAAGTTTCCCGAGTTTTAAACCAATCATCCCTCCTCTTTTTGAACTTCTTGAAGCGTCTTACGACTCTTCCACATCCCCCACCCTTTTAAAAAAAAGGGGCCAAGTCATCAGCATATAAGATATAATTTAGCCTCCCATTATAGTAGATATATATCTATATAAAGAATAAATAAAACAGGGTCCTTTTAATATTGATCCCTTTGGGGTTCCACAAAAAAATATTTTAAAACTTTTGAAAAATATATTTTCAAGATTATAAACATTTTTTTTTATTTTAAAAAATAATCCCAAAATTGATAACAAAATAAGGACTTACGTATTCTTGGTTTTTAGTTTTGTTAAAAGAGGTAAAAAAGGTACTGAATCAAATGCTTTTTTAAGATTCAACAAAGACAGTCCAACCTTATCATTACGTTTATCAACCCTTTATAGATAAAATCGTAAAGCTTGAAGGGCACTTGGGGTTGACTACCTTTCCGAAACCCTGCTGGTTTGCACTTAAACCTTTAGATGCTCACTTCATGAAAAACCTTTGTGTAAAAATTTTTTCAATAATTTTCCCTACAATTGGAAGGTTTATATAGGCGATAAAAATTTTTCCACCTTTTTTACCTTTCCCTTTTAAATAGGCTTTCCCTTTCCAATTTCACTGTGTTTGGGAAATCACCTACAAAAAAAGAAAGGGGGGTTGATACGTAAAATCGACTATTGATGCGCATTTCTTAAATACTATGCATGGAAAACTCTTGAATTGTTGCGGAGCTTCAATTTTTTAAAGGGGTTTAATTGCTGAAATGACTTCTTATTAGTTAAAATTTTTGCGGGAGCTCCTCTGCTTCTCTTCTTTTTAAATTTTTAACTTACCCCAAATTTACTGGAAAAACTACATGTTCACAACAAAACATTTTTTTAACAAACAGCAAATGTCTGGATTAGACGTGTAGGAACCCCATTCTCTGTCAAAGAGCTATGCTACACTTTATTTTTCACTTTGTCACCCGTCAATTATTATAAATGAATAAAGATTTTTAAGAAATATATTATCAAAAGAAGACTTTTAAAGCTCACGCTTAGAAAAACGAATTGATTTTTTACCTTTTTCTAACTTTTTTTATTCCTCCCCCGTGAATGCCTTTTAAAAATTCGAATTCTTTGCGCAAATGGCTCTCCTATGCATTTTGGATTTTTCCCAACTCTGCTGCTAACCGGGGTTTCCTTAACTCTTAATTTCAAGGGGGGTGGCATGCCCTTTAGAGGTTCTAGCGTTCTACTACTACTTTAAACAAACATTTTTAATTTATCATCTGCACTTACCGCCATACCAATTGGTCAATGGGGCCCCTTAAGATTCTTCATCTACTTGTTCCAATCAACATTTTTTATAATTTTTTTAGTATTTCAAATTTTGGAAGAAAATTTTGTTATTTTCTACGAACACAAAAAATTTTTCATGATCACTTTAAACCACACTTTTAATACCCGACGAATAAATATTTTCATTTTGATTTGCATAAACATGATCAATTTAAAGTAGCTGACCCCATTTTAACCTAGTAAAAGACTTTATCAATTGTACCCAAACCCTTTTGTTAGTGAGAAATTTTAAATTTTTTACTGGTAATGTTTCTTATCAAACAATGGGTTTAAAACACTAGAAAAAAAAAAATTTTTATTAGCTTCCAATTAAAATATTTACTAAACTATCAAAACAACTGAAAATTTTCTAATTTACGTGTGGAGCTTTTTAAAAATGCGTAAAAAACATTTGGGTTTACATTGGAAGCCAGAATTTAAAATGACTGCAAATCAACATCTATCGGAAATTTAAATTACACTCAATTTAAATAGACATGAATTCCCGCATTAAAATAACCAACCCACCCCTACCCCATCACATCAATCTTAGATTTTATAATTGTTTAACAGAAAAAAAAACCCTCTGGAAAGATCATCTAGTATGTTTCCAGCAAGCAAAAAATTCAAAATTAACGTGTCAAGAATAACTCTAAAAATGACTATATATTTTCCAACTTACGTATATTGAGATGCCAAGTCCTTTTGGAAAAATAGCTAAACCTTAGCAAATCATATTCTACTTTAGGGTCTTTTTCGAATTATGATTAAAAAGATTTGTCATGTAAATTTCTGTACACTTTGAGGGGGGAAAAAAACAATTATACAATACCATCTCGGCGAAACTTTCTTGTTCGATTTTTTCAGCTCAAGACATCTTTAACGCCAATTGAAGGGACTTCTGCTATTAAAATGTTTTACACTATTTAAACGAGGGAGCGGAGCGACTGAGTGTCCCCATTCAACTCAAACGGCCCTTTCGTGATTCTGTTGTCTGTTGACGTCGAAAACAGCCAAACCGCTGAACAGATCCTGAAATTTTAAACAGGACACCCGGTACGAGTTTCGAGAACTGTTAACAAAATCAGCAGATTTTTGCGTTTTAAGCCTACAATAAATAAAAATTTATTTTTTAAAATTAGATCTTTTGTTTAGTAGCAGCTGGTACATCTACCTGTGGAGAGGCCTATGGTAACCGTTTAGCTACCGCACAGATGGATGGAGTTCGATACCCGCAGTTCTAAATTTTTTTTTTTTACACCCACAAATTATTTTTTAGGGGGTTTAAATGGGAAATAAAAAAATTTGGTGATTTTGTTTTATCTTGGGGAATTTTTTAAAGTTTCACGCTAAAACGTTTTTAATGATTTGCATTTTGAATGTTCAATTTAAATAATTATTGTGGCAAGCAAATGAGTTTCCCGTAAGGTGACCAAGGGCCCGGTTTTAGAAGTCAAAACCTTGGCTAACTCACTTTTAACAACGGGCTTTGGCGTTTCCCCCAGTTACTTCCCCCGCCAAAATTGAAAGAATGCCCATTGGGCATTAAAGAGGAGCGGGCGACCCAGTGTCTCCATTCAACTCAAAGGCCCCATTCTGTGATTCTGTCTGTCTGTACGGTCGAAAATCAGCCGAACCGCTAAAAAAAATTGCGCTGAAATTTTAAAAAAGACATCCCCGGTACGATTTATTTAGAATGTTTTAACAAAATCGCTAGTCCCTTGCGATTTTAAAACCCACAATAAATAAAAAAAGTGATTTTAAAAAAAATCGATAGCATTGTTTTAAGTAGCAGCTAGCGGGACGAAATTTGCGTGGCATGGGATGGCCTATGGTAAGCATTTTGCCCACTGCACGGGGAGGTTTGGGGTTTTGATCCCGTTAGGATGAACTTTTTTTTATTTTTTACGCCCCCCATATTATTTTTAAAAGGGGTGTTAAAGGGGAAATAAAAAAATTTGGGTGATTTTGTTTTATCTTGGAAAAATTTTTTAATGTTTTTACGCTAGTACGTTTTTCCCCCCCAAAATTCGCATTTGAAAGTTCAAATTTTAAAAAACTAGGGGAAACGCCAAAGTCGTTTTTAAAAGAGTGAGGAGCCCAAATGTTTAGTACCCGGGAACACCCCTCCTTCCCTTC